>CABHPP010000640.1:0-48896 GCA_902168425.1 Peromyscus attwateri | reverse complement strand
TTGACTGTAGACAAGCCTGAGTGCAATTTCTTGGTTAGTGATTGCTATGGGTGGGCTCAGCTCACTGGGGTGGTGCCACCCCTGAGCAGGTTGACCTGGATGGCATAAGAAAGCCAGTAAGCACCCCTCCATGGCCTCTGCATCAGCTCCTGCCTCCAGTTCCCTGGACCACACACTACAAGATGTAAGATGAAATAAGCCCTTTCTTCCCCAAGTTGCTTTTGGTGGTAATGTTTTATCACAGCGATAGAAACTCTAAGACAATGGTCAAGGAGTACAGCAGGACCATAGAGGATGCTGCTTGCTACCCAGCTGCCAAGCTGGCTTATACTCAGCTAGTTTTCTTGTACAGTTAAGGACCATCCATCTAGGGATGAGCCTCCCTACTGCTGGGCTGGGCCCTCCTACAGCAGTTAAAAATCAAACGATCCCCAAAGACATACACAGAGGCTAATCTGGTCTGGACAGTTGTTCATTTGAGGGCATCCTCTTGGATGACTCTAGACTACCAAGTTGACAGTTTAAGCTAACCAGGGCAAGTATCTGCTATCTATACGCCATAGAAAGAAAAGGGAGAAGAGGAGGCGGGAGGGAGGAGTGGGCAGGGAAGAAAGAGAAAGGAGGAAAGAGGGGGCCCGATGTGGGGGGATATTGGCTACAGAAGTCTGAAATTTCATCCCAGCTGCCATTTTCTAGCTATATGACTGACCACTGGAAAGCTATTTGTATGTCGAGGCCTCAATTTTCTTATCTGTGAAGTGGAAGTAAGTATCATATAGGGAAGCTATGGTGTGAAAGTGCATGCTACCACCTGCCTGTGGTAATCATTCCAGGTCACCCACTGGCCATGTCCTGCTGCTGTTCTTACTCAGTGACTACTAATAGTCTCCACTACTACTGCCTAGAAAAACTCCAGTTTAGACCAGTCCTTCAATCATCACCGAATTTCACTGAATTTTTTATGACCCCTTTCTTTTCCCTCTTTTTTTTTGATCATGTGCAGCCAAGATAGCATTCCAAAGATTCCTGCAGAATTATCTATAGCCTTGAGATCTCACCCACCCATGCGTGCAATCAACAAAGACTTACTAACAACATCTGCTACGTGCCAGACACCCTGCTGAGCACCAAAGATCTGGTCCTGAGCAAACACAGGCTAACTTCCTTTCCCCATAAGGTGGACAGTCATTCATGAGTCAGGCATCACACAAATATATGAAAGCATAATTAAAACCTTGATTGCTATTTTAAAAAACCCACCAATGGGGAGTTTCCTCTTTTAAGAACATGAATGCTTAAAAAAAAAAATCCCACAAGTTGAGCAATTTTGAGACATCTATAAAAGCCACTCTGAAAGAACTTGAAACCCTTTGCTCACACTTGCATCGGGACATTTGGAAAATTAATTGCTGTGCCTTGTCGGGAATGTGTGTCTTTGTCTGAGAGCTGTATTTCCTGCAACTGCAAATTAATGTAAGATGTTGGCTCCCCTGCAATGGAACAATAGCCTGAGTGCAATCGTCCTGTGGTTTGATACTTCATCAGCAGCTAGAGGAGTCTCCGCCCTCTCTCATGTCCCCTGGCCTCACGCTACCACAAAGAGCAATTAGCTAAAGTAGAAAAGATTACAGCCAGGTGCACTGTCTGAAGCAGGAGTGAGAGCATGGAGGATCATGGGAAGAAACCCCTTTGCTGAGTGTTTTCAGTCTCTGGGCAGCCTGGTGATGCCACAGGCATGCTTGGAATCTTAGAGCATTGGGACCTTTTGTATTTCACTGCAGAGTTCTGCCTCAAGGGCATTTCTCTGTGAACAGAAATGGGAGCTGGGAGGCTTGCTCACTAATGTGCAAAGTGGAATGGTCCTCTTAAGGGTTAGAATTTGTCTTACGACATGAAAGGCCAGGATACACTTGAGTTCAACAACTTAGAATGGAGTCGAAGGGATATTTCCTAGAAATTAAGTGATCCTTCGTACAAAAGCATAAGACGTGCCAGGCAGAAGTTCAGGTAAAGTGTGCTTGTAGGATGGTCTTTTAAATCCCTCAAATTTGATGAGAAACAAATCTTATAATATTCTTTCTGTTTCTGTATGTTGAGAGTTATGTGTTATGAGACTTAAAACTGAATGAAAAGGAAAATTGTGAAAGAAGAGCAATGTTATGACCTCTGGGTCATAAAATTCTTGCAAGACACCATTGATTATATTGGTCCCCAAAACTCCCCAGGCAAGATAGAGTGAGTGACATCCAACATGACATTATGATCACAGGAAAAGACTGGCAGGTGCCTTCAGAAAAGTTCTTCCTGGAGCTATCTCAGGGACTCCTGTTCATTAAGCATAGAAGCATCCTTCTTTGCTCTCAGGGCTTCACAAGAGGAACATGTTGGCATCTCTCCAAAAAGAAATTCCAATAACACAGATGCCAGGAGAGTGATAGAACTCTCTGATGAAGTCCCTCTGATGAGCTAAGGTTTAAGATATAAAATCCTGATAGTTTCTTGTACAACTGTGAACACTTGTCACAAGCAAATGCTTGAAAGATGGAAGAATTATCTAAAGAAATACATAGAAATGTACCAAATCAGCAATACCCAAGTGGAAGAGCATACTCATTTAATAGTAGGATTCAAGCCACACAACCATGGATTAAACTCAGTCTGCTTGGCTGTGGATTGAATGTGCTTTGAACCAGTTTAAGACTTCATTTTCCAGTATAACAGCATTGAAGCATGGCCTTTGAGAAGGACTGGAGGGGCCAGCAAGATGGCTTAGTGGTAAAAGAGCTTTCTGTGCAAGGCTGAGGACACAAGTTCAATCTTGGCACCCAAGTAAAGGCAGAGGGGAGAACCAACTCCATGAAGTTGTCCTGTAGCATGCATGTTGTTACATGTCTGCCCCCAGGACTCCCCACCATACACACTCCTACCATGAAGCAAGAAGAACCACATGGGGTATGAACAGATGGGACTATCCACTCTTGAAGTCTCTGCCTCCACAAATGCAAACTAAGCAAACTTATTATTTTTCAAAGTATCCAATGGCAGGTTGTTGTTATAGCAGCACAAGATGTACTAATGCTCTCCTCTGTTTCTTCAAGTGATGAGTGTAAAGGTCTAGACCTAACTTTATGGGCTCCATCTTATGGAAGGGGCCACCATCTCAGACCACCTGCTGTACTCAGTTCCAGGAAGGACCTCAGGAATGTGCCATGACAACTCGAACGGATACAGAGCAGTATCTTCCTGCAGACATCCTGTCTGTGGTCCTTGAAGATATCTAGATAATCTTGTTGAGTAGTCCAGATAATCCTGTTCAGTGGATTGGGGTTACCTGCCAAAAGTCTAACCCAATGGTTTCAAATGTGGTTTCGTGCCCAAAGTCTAGACCAATAGTTTCAATAAATCACCTTGCCCCATATGCCTTCTACCTAATCCCAAGCATATAATTCCCAGCTTGTGGTTTTTCCCTATAAAAACTCTCTACACCTGGGCTCGTGGCCGCCACCACATTTCCTTCCATTTGCTGTGTAGAAATTACCTTGTTGCAGTAATGCCCGCATTATCGCTAACCGTTCACCATGTCCGAGGGAGGGGCTGTGGATTAGAAAATAAATAAAGAGACAAGAGACATTTGCCACAGCAGAATGCCGAATGCCAAATGCCATTTATTGAAGGAGGGAGGAACCTTAAATACAGGCTTACAGCACAAAGGAGGATCCCCGGAGGGCAGAAGTTCGCTACCCAATGTTCTACATTCTTGCATCTAAGCTGTTTACACCAAATGCAGGATACACGAACAAAGAACCTCCTGTGATCGGCAGGTGAGAAGGAAGCCGCAGGGAATCAACATAGGGAGGACATCTGGTCAAGGTCAGCAAGCAGGCAACAGTTTACTCAAATATGGGGAGCCAGGGCCCTACAGTCCCTAGAACTCGGTACTGTCTGATGTTCAGAAGGCAATTGGTGATTGGTGGATGATGAATTCAACTGTAAAGTGCTCATTGAATTCTCTTTTGGTCTTGCTCCCTGTGAATATGAAGAAGGAACTCTTTCTTGAACGTATAATGAAGTTGTGAAGTCACCACTTTGGTGATTATAATCCATAAGATTACTAATGGAGGAATCTGTTCTCCTCTCTAAATCTCTCCTTTCTCTCATCAAGTCTGTTCCAAATGAACCAAGTACCATTGAAGAAGATCTGGGAACTTGACTATGCCTCCAAGAAGAATCTGAGACTGTATTTAAACCACCTCCAATATTTCTTCCAGCTGAGGTAGACGTACAATTTGTACAAGAAAGTTTAGGTCTTTTTGAATCATGATCCCGTTGCTGGTTTGTGATCTTGATCGTGCTCCCTGAGTTATCTCAGATTCACTATACCATGTAGACTGAAATGGTGATGCAGATGCTGATGCTGATGTAGACTGATATTCAGAATCCAGTCTAAAGGAAGAGTCTCTAGAATGATAGGAATCATTTAAACTAGTTCCTCTGTTTCCAGACACCATCCTAGCACTTAAAGAGTCAGAGGGTTGAACAGAAATTCTTGGAATCCTGGAAGGTTTAGACTCCATGCTTAAGGTTTCCAGTATCTTTACACGTTGCTTGTCATGGTGGCTGCTGGCAGCCCTCTCCTGACTCATCTACCATCACTGAGAGAAGTCAAGGCAGGAGCTCAAACAGGGCAGGAACCCAGAGGCAGGAGCTGATGCAGAAGCCATGGAGGGGTGCTACTTACTGGCTTACTCCTCGTGTTTTTCCCAGCCTGCTTTCTTATGGAGCCCAGGACCACCAGCCCAGGGATGGCACCACCCACAATGGGCTGAGCCCTCCCCCATCAATTGCTAATTAAGAAAATGCCTTCCAGGCTTGCCTATGGCTAGATCTTAAGGCAGCATTTTCTCTACCATGGCTCTTTCCTCTCTGCTGACTCTAGCTCATGTCAAGTTGACATAAAGCTGGCCAGGACAGTGTCCTTCCAGAAAAGGATAGCAGATAGCTCATTTCTACCTGCAATTGTAAGAAGATACTGTGAGAAAAACAGCTGACTGTGAGCAAGGATGTGGCCTTTCCCATACAGAGTCTGACAAGAACTTGATCTTGGATTTTGAAGCCTGCACATTGTAAGAAATGACTTTTTTATTATTTATAAAACACTAAGGTTGTGACAGGTTCTTCTAGTAGCCTCAATAGACTAAGCCAATTGAGGAAAGAATGGTAAGGAGCTTCGTAGAATATCTGGTCACTTGTTTAAAAACTTTCTGAAAGTTTTCCCAGCATGTGTGTCTCAATTTATTAGCTAGGGCTTGGTGGCAGGCCATACACAGCCCAAGGAATATGATACACACACAGTTACCAACAATCAAGTGAGTTCCGTTAGTAAAGAAAATGAAAGCTTGGGTGTTGGTAGACAACTGGCAGCCTATGCTATAGGACTTAGTGCGAGACCAGTGAACCATTCAGGTTAGTTACTGGTACTGCTGCTGTTGCAGGTGTATCAATAAATTTGAGTCTTTGCAGGGTGGTGGTGGCACATGCCTTTAATCCCAGCACTCGGGAGGCAGAGGCAGGTGGATCCCTGAATTTGAGGTCAGTCTGGTTTACAGAGCGAGTTCCAGGACAATCAAGGCTACACAGAGAAACCCTGTCTTGATAAACCAAAGATAGATAGATAGATAGATAGATAGATAGATAGATAGATAGACAGACAGACAGACAGACAGACAGACAGACAGACAGATAGATAGATAGATAGATAGATAGATAGACAGATAAACAATAACTGCGAGTCTTTAAAAGGTGCTCCTGGGGCTCGAGAAATAGGCCAGGGGCTCAGAACACACACCACAAAGGACCCAAGTTCAGTTCCCAGCACCCAAGTTGGGTCGTGTGGTGGTTTGAAAGAAAATAGCTCACAAAGGGAGTGGCACTAGTAGGAGGTGTGGCCTTGTTGGAGGAAGTGTGTCACTGTGGGGGCGGGCTTTGAGGTCTCTTTTGCTCAAGCTTCCCTCAGTGTGACTGTCGGTTGACTTCCTGTTGCCTGCAAGATGTAGCACTCTCAGCTCCAGCACCACATCTGCCTGCATGCTGCCATGCTCCCCACCATGATGATAATGGACTGAACCTCTGACACTGTAAGAAAACCCCAATGAAATGTTTTCTTTATAAGAGTTGCCATGGTCACGGTGTCTCTTCACAGCAATAAAAACCCAAACTAAGACAGGTGGTTTATATATCATCTTTAACTCTAGCTCCAGGGGATCTGGTGTCCTCTTCTGGGCACCTCTGTAGGTACACCACCACACACAGACACACACATGCATATATAATTTTAAAATGAAAATTTTTAACATATTTCTACTCTTGCACATGATCAGCAAAGTGATATGGAAAGTTCAGCCACCCACATGTCAGTGCATGTGTGTTTCTCCACATGAACACCACCTAACCA
The DNA here is from genome assembly GCA_902168425.1 of Peromyscus attwateri. Classification (NCBI taxonomy): domain Eukaryota; kingdom Metazoa; phylum Chordata; class Mammalia; order Rodentia; family Cricetidae; genus Peromyscus; species Peromyscus attwateri. The sequence continues at coordinate 42,445 of CABHPP010000640.1, read as the reverse complement.
AAGCTGTCTGGATTGAGATGAATTGTTTTGATGTTGCTTCTTAGGAAAGACTCTTTCAGTCCCTATTAAGCAATTTTTTTTCTTTTTTTTTTTTTCTGAGACAGAGTTTCTCTGTGTAACAGCCCTGGCTGCCCTGGATCTCACTCTGTAGACCAGGCTGGTCTTGAACTCACAGAGATCCACCTGCCTCTGCCTCCTGAGTGCTTGAATTAAAGTGTGTGCCACCACTGCCTGGCCTATTAAGCAATTATTTATCTAGTATCTAGACCCATACTCGATGCAGGGAACATGAGTTTCAGTCTTCCATGAGATAACAGATGCGTGGGAGAAGCAGCCAATAGAAGGTCACATGTGGTGTGGTTGGATGGAAACACGGGGAGTCCAGAGCATGTGAAGGGTGACAGCCTCTGCAGATGAATTCTATGAGCTGAGCTGATGCTGAATGACAAGTGGTGAAAACACAGGTGGAGGTGAGGAAGCGCTTGGAGTGGAATGGCCCAGGTGCAGGATAGAGCCAGTGTCATAGACCAAGCTACAGCACAGTGGCTCCACAGAGACCTAAGTCCACATGACATCACCTCACGTATCCCCCATAGGAAAAATTCCAGCCGCTACATACTGACCTGACTTTCTGAACTGGCCAACGTCATTTCAGGCTAAGTCATGTGAACAATGCAGACAACTGGGATGGGTGGTTCAAATTTAAAAACAAACTTAGTTCAAGAACCAAAGTAGTGGGACTTACTTGTTTGGTCTGATTTCTCAAGACAGGGTTTCTCTGTGTAGCCCTGGCTGTCCTAGAACTGACTCTGTAGACCAGGCTGACTTCGAACTCACAGAGATCTGCTTGCCTCTGCCTCCTGGGAGTGCTGGGATTAAAGGTGTACACCACCACAGCCCAGGACTTACTTTTTAATTCACAGTTTGACTTAAAAAGAAATCCTCTTCCTCCAAAGGATCGAGAAGGCTGCAACAACATTGGACAGTGCTATCCTAGGAAGAATGCAAACAAATTTCAAGTGACCCCTTGACAGGGACAGCACATCAGTATCCTTTGTCTAGCGATGGAGTGCTGATTAATCTTCATTGCCAACTTGCTGAGATTTAGGATCACCATGGAAACAGATCTCTGGGTGTGTCTGTGAGGGATGGGAAAAACCCATCCTAAATGAAGGTAGCACCGTTACCAGGGGTGGGGTCCCAGACTGAATAAAAAAGAGACAGCAAGTTGAATCCCAGCATCCATGGCTCCCTCGGCCTCCTGACTGCAGACACAGTGTGATTGATCTGCTGCCTCCTGGTCCAGATGCCATGCCTTCCCTGCCGTGACAGGCTGTACCTCTGGGAGCTGTCAATCAAAGCAAATCCTTCTTTGCTCAACGTTATTTCTGTCGAGTGTTTTGTTGCAACAATGGAACTAGGAACCAACACAGATGGCATGTTCTTTATACTGTGCAGAGACAATTAAAATACTGGCCTCTACATTTACTAGCATTTAAATTTAAATTCTGGTGAAAGCACCTTTCTGTATGGCGGCATTTTGATGTTCCTAAAGCCATCGATAATTAAATAAAGATTCCAGTCCCAGTTGTGGGATACCTCCTTATGAGTTGTTGGAGGTCCCAGAACTTCCCTCACTGAGGAATAACATCAGAAGGCGGAACATGAGCTGCCGAGAGAGAAGAGGTAGCCACAGTCTTATCCAGCTGTAAACCTGACGAAGGACAAGGCCCACTTACCAGGCGAAGCAGGCCCAGGGGTACAAAAGGGGCACTGTTGCTACGGGAACAACCAACGGCTTCCTGGCTGTATTCAAGACCCATGCTCCAGGAGGGTATTCATGCCCGTACTGTGAACCTGGTTAAATGCCACGGCTGTGGAGGTCGTGGGCCCTGGGGGGAACTTACTAGCTAAATTGACATGCATCAAACTGTCTTGAAAATATTAGGTTTATACCCATAAGCAAGTGTTTCTCTCAGCCTCAATCAGAGAAGCTTTTCTTGGCACAGAGCAGTGGCTGATGCTGAGAAGAAATAACTGTTGAGTGGTCAGTTCCAAGCGGGACATTTATACCAACTCCTCTGAGCCTCGGGGAACATTTTGGAAAAGGGGACAGAAATCATGTAAAAGCTGGAAGACCGGGAGAAGGGCTGATAAACGCTGTCATTGGGGCACGACAGAGCCATCGAAATCATGATCTCAGCAGCTGCTGTTGCCTGCATGGGACCCACACAAGACCCGGCTGTCAACAATCAGTTATGGATTATAGAGAGGATCGTGGAACCCTACACCTTCCTGTTGAACTATTGGTCAGTGATGGACTCTGAGGAAGGATAGTCATGTCCTTTAGTTGTGTGCCCACCAGTGGCGTGAGCCCACCAGGCTCCGGTGAGTAGTTCCAAACCCATGGTCACAAGGCAATCCCCGTTAAAGTCAGTGAGCCACACAGCAAAATGAAAAGGTAAGAATTTGCGGGAGGGACTTGTAAGGAGGAGGGGAGAGTGATGGGTAGGAGGGAGGTGGGGAGGAGAATCAGAATGCATTATATACATGAATATAACTGTCAAAGAACAAAAGTAATCAATAAAAAGGAAAATAATTTTTAAAATAATAACAACAACTAGAACAAATAAAGGAATACTTTTGTCTCTAGTTCTTAAAAGCTCTATTTCTATGAATACTTTTTAACTGTTCATAAATTTTCAGATACCAGCCCTTTTAGAATATGGGGGTTTGTGCCTCCTGGGCCAGAATATTCAGAAAAGCAATACCTTGTTGATCCCTGTTTTTTCTTACATCTAATAAGTCATTTTTATTACCTTCCCTCCCCCATAAATATTTCAAACATATCCTCTCTTCTTAAGCCTGCTGCTGTTGCTTGGCTCAAGCCTTCTAAACCCGTTAACCAGTGCAGCTGTTCCTCTCCAGTGCCTCCCACGCCTCTCCCTCCGCCTGATCTCTGCCGAACACTGCCACCAGAGTGGTGTTCCCCAGAGGAAAACGGAGTGATTTTTCATCTCTGCTTAAAATGTTCCAAAGGATCCCACCGTTCCACTAAACACCCCAAATCCTCCCCTTCAGAAGGATCTCAAAGTGAGGTGCTTCACCCCTGCCCAGTCTTGTCACCCCTGCCGGACTCCTATGTTGCCACCAACAGAAGTCCCTGGTTGCTCTTGCTCTCCCAACATCTGCGTCTAATCTTGCAGCAAATCATTTCCCCGTGGACTCTCCTCAGCCTTCGAGGCTTCACATAGCTGTAGATAACATGTTACTTTCCTGATCTTTTCCATCATTCATCCTACTTGGAAGTGAAAGCCCTTACATGGGGCACAGGACTCCAGGTGCATCATCCCCTGACTTCTGGCTTCTGATTCCCACAGCTCAGAAGGTTCTGCTGTGGAGGGCAGTGGTGGTGGTGGTGGGGTACTAGTTACTCTCCTGTTGCTGTGTACAATGCCTGGTAAAAAGCAAGTTAGTAAAGAGAAGACCGTTTTACCTAACAGTTCCAGAGGACAGAGTCCATCATTGTTGGGCCCCGTGAGGCCCAGTGTAGCTTCCTGAGCCTAGCTCGAGTTTGGTGACCTGTCTTCGGACATGACTTCCACATATGAGTGACTCAGCTCTACCTAGAATCACCTCTGCCTAGTAACTGCTGAGATGGCATCATCTCATTGGCCCACTATCCTCACCCCATTCCCCCCCATCACTCCAACCTATATAAGTCCAATCCTGATGCAATAAAGCGAGTTCCTGCTTTGACAAGGCTCCCGGCTCAGTGTGCTTCTCTCTGGTGGGATGGGGAGGTCTGGGCTGTGGGCACTCACCATCCCGCTCTGCCCTAGGGAGAGACCGGCTGGACCGGTCCTGCCTCTGCTCTACCTGTGGGTCAGACCGACACATCGTGGCGGGGAGGGCATGGTAATAAGTGGAAAGGCATGGTGGCAGGAACAGGAAGCTGGCTGATCACATTTCATCCCTGCACAGGAAACAGAGAGCGAACAGGAAGTAAGGCAAGGACGTAAATCTCAAAGGATGCCCACAGTATCTAACTTCCTCCAGCAGGGCTCAACTTCTAAAGGTCCCATAACAACCCAAACAGTACCATCAACTAGGGACCAGCGTTCAAACACATGAGCGTAAGGGGGAGAGTTATTATTGAAACCATGATAGAAGGTGTGTGGCTGTAGTGATGTGGGGCTAACTTACACCTGTTGTCCTGGGGCGGTTATTCACCCTCTTTCACCCTCTGACAAGGTTAATAAATTATATCATCCATACATAAAGGCACATTTGCTTAAGACCAGTTTCTGGGGCTTGTTTATTTCTCATTTATTTTCTTTAATTTGATGTTTTCTTTCCCTTTTGCTGTCTAATTGAGACAGTAAGCCTGGCCATAGTCTTAAAACGCTCTTTAAAACTGGTAATTCTGCTTATGTCGTAGACCAAGATCCCTTCCGTTCTTATGATCTTTGATGCCCCCTCCTTTTCTGTCCCCCTACTTCTTGCTTCTCTCCAAGTCCTCCCATAGTTAAGGAATCCCTATGGTTATCTTATGATCTGCCTGTGGCAACATCATATAAAAACAAGCCTCAATCAGAGAAAAGCACAGTACTGAGGGGAGGGTTTACTGACATGGTTCCCTTCCTTTCTCAGCATAGTTCACCTGCACCAAGACAGGACAAGGCACAGAGAGGCTTGAATTTTGGACATCAGAGAACTCAGGAGACAGCATGGCAATTCTCAAAGTCAAAATACCGTGCCTTTTTTAAAGTTAAAATATCTTTATTCCAAAAAAGAATATATGAAACATCTTTTGAAATAGCATTATCTATCTATAACTCTTACCTTAATATCTTAAAGACAGAGGGGGAAATGGTCACTTTAACATAAAACAAGTATGATTTTGTGGGAGAGACAGGGTCACAGTAGTAACAGACTAGAGGTGGCAAATGAGGGTCTTCTTGATTATGACTCCCTTGGTATTGGCTTCTCAGGGTGATGTATTCAAAGGAGCTATGAGAGTTAGTATGTGCTCCAAAGAGGGCTTCAACTGATTAGTGATGTCTGTCTTCTGCATAACGTTTGGAAAGTAGCTACATCAAGATCTGTGTATTAGCTAACCCTGTCCATGGGCAAGGGGGTGTTTCAGAGAGTCTGGTAAGTTAATTAATGCTGGATTAGCAGGTTCAACTCCATGTTATTGATCTCATAACTATAGCCTTGGAATGGAAAGTAACTCTTCTTAATTTCTCCAGCTCAATCAGTAAGTAGTTCAACCATGAGCAGCCAAGGATCTGCCCCACTGGACAGCAGGACATTTAAAAGCTGATAAGAGTTGTAAGCTCAGTGGGTAAAAAATCTTAGAAGGACCTGAGTTTGGATCCCCCACACCTGCTAGCAAGCTGAAGATGGTGGCAGGCACCTGCAATGACAGCACCAGGAAGGAAGAGACAGCCAACCCCTGGAACTGGCTGGCCAGCCAGTCTAGCCAAATCAGTGAGCTCCAGGTTCAGTGGGAAACCCCTTTGTTGTTGGGTTTTGACTCTTCTGGGGGCCACCACCCAGCTCCCAAATAAATCACACACAGAGGCTTATTCTTACTTATGAATGCTTGGCCTTAGTTTGTCTTGTTTCTAGCCAGCTTTCCTTAACTTATTCTGACTACCTTTTGCCTCTGAGTTTTTCCCATTCTCTTACTTCTGTAAATCTTACTCTTGCTCCATGGCTTGCTGTGTAGCTGGATGGCTGGCCACTGGAGTCCCCCTCTTTCTCTGGCTGCTAGATCTCCTCACTCCTCCATCTCCTTTTTTCTCTTTCTTCTCCTAGATTTCTCCTTCTATATATTTGATCTGCCTGCCAGCCTCACCTATCCTTTATACTGCCTTGCTGTTGGCCGTTCAGCTCTTTATTAGACCATCAGGTATTTTACACAGGCATAGTAACACAGCTTCACAGAGTTAAACCAGTGCAACATAAACAAAAGTAACACATCTTAAAATAAGATTCCATTACAAAACCCTGTCTCAAAAAACTATGCTGGAGAATAATTGAGACAACCACCCAGAGTTGAGCTGTGGCCTCCACACAGATGCATACACACGCACACATCCACCCACATCCACATGCACACACGTATACAGTACACACACACACACAAGTTAAAAACAAATTAGGCTGAGAAAAGGCTCCAAGAGGAAGACGGATTAAAAACACTCATCTTATGCTTCCTGGTTTTGGTCCAGATTATCCTTACATTTAACAACAACAACCAAACAAGCAAAAGATGATGCACTCCAACTCACACTGTAATAGGCCAAGTAAATGATTCTAAATTCAAAAGTCACAGGCAATAGGCAAGCTCCGACCCTTAACAAGCAAAGTCTAATTTTAAAGCAGCTTTACTCTAGCTGAGTCTGTCACTGAATGAAGTCAGCTTGTTCCCTAGGACTGAGCATTTGGGACTGTGAAGGTCACCAGTGTCTGGGACATATGTGCTCTGTTTAGAATTTTCCGGGAGGGGCTGGATTGAACCACGCCAGCTGTGAGAGGCTTTCAGAGAACAATCTACATGTGCTCTTGCCACTGGCGACTGTTGCATGACCTGAGTCTGCGTTTGGACAGCTTGGTGCCAGCCTTGCCATCACACACAATTAGCCTCGTTCACAAATTTGTTTCTGCTGCGTCTCCTGCTTCCTGGATATGAACCAGTTTGGATTCCGCATGAACAATGGAGTGGGTAGCAGGAGGTATAAGAAGGAATACCTTCAGCTGCCCCTTCTTCCATTCAAGTCTGATGTTTTTAGAAACTGACCACAATAAAAAAGAGTGGCTAAGAATACCTCTGAGCAGGGCACCAGCTACACACTCCAACTCACATTAAAATGCCTGGCCTACTGTGAGCTTGTTCAAAAGCCAGTTCAAACACGAAAGCAACATTTGCTTTGGAGTCAAACATCTAAAGGACTACATCTCTAGACCTCAAAATGTCATTCCTGTCTGAAGAGACCTTACACACCCCTGCTTCTCTGACCGGCCCCAGCTCCATTGCACTTCATCTAAAGGAATTATTCTTCAATGGTGGATTTTCAATGTCAATGTTTTTTAGCTTTCTCTGATCAGATAAGTGTTAATTCAGGCCTCACAGATAAAATTTTTCTTTTTGTTTTGTTTTGTTTTTGTTTTTCAAGATAGGGTTTCTCTGTGTTGCCCTGGCTGTCCTGGAACTCGTTCTGTAGACCAGGCTGGCCTCGAACTCCAGAACTCAGAAATCCTCCTGCCTCTGCCTCCCAAGTGCTGGGACTAAAGGCGTGGGCCACCATGACCCAGCTGACAAAACTATTCTTAATTTTAGAGACTAGTAATAGTAACGTACCTGTCCTCATTAGGATATAGTTGGGAGTGTTTTCTTAAACTGGGATGCATTGTGGGGTATGTGTAGATTTTCAAATCTATATGGGGCATGGCTCTTCCCAGATACCATATGCTGTCAAATAAAAACTCAGCACCGGGGATGGGCTGCCTCTTTTAGAACTGTTGGCTGGTGAGGTCCTATAAAGACCCCCTCAAAAAAACAGTATAGGCTCTTGCCATTGCTATTGGTTACCCTCCAGAACTATATGGTAAGATCCTATAGTTGAATATACTACATACTTGAGTCACACAACATGGAGGATCAAGCTGGTGCAAGTCTGGAAGCTTTGTCCCAACAGGCTAGCTTTCATAGTGCTGAAAGGGTTTGTGCACACTGCCAGAGGAGAAAAGTCACCATTGGTTTTACTGAATGTGGGGGATATAAAATCTCTGGCAACTGACAAAGGCTTCTGAATGTCCAGTTGCTAAAAACCAATCCTAAATCAGATACATAATGAACCTGAGACATTTCTGGCCTATGTTGTATCCTGTGGCTTCACTGCAGCCATGGTTCTGAACATACAACATGCTCACTTGCAGGTCACATGCTGTCATACGGTGCAATGCCAGTGAACACAACCTGAAACACCTTCACTCAAATGTTAGACTATTGCATGTTGTGAATGGCAAGGTCTTACTCTATACAAAACCTTCTACACTTGGAGAGACAGCACTGTTAAATTACAGAAAACAAGGATTGAATATTTCCCTGTGGTGGTTGTTCCTCTACATGTAAATATCAAATTGGAATATCTTTAGATTGGATCAAATTATCATATTTAATTCTATCTATCTAGTATGTATGGATATTATGTGTCTGCATGTACGTCTACGTACTGCATGTATGTCTGGTGCCTGTGGACGCTAGCAGAGAGCATCAGATGCCCTGGAACTGGAATTGTAAATGGTGAACTTCCACATGGGTGCTGGGAATCAAACTCGAGTCCCTTGGAAGAGCAACCAGTGCTCACAACTGCTAAGCCATGGCTCCAGCTCCAACAGTTTTATTTTTAAAAGTGTTGTTTGATTTGCTGACTTTTGTTTCCTTTGTTCTTTTTAATCATCTAGTGAATTTTGACTTGGTGTAGGGACAACTTGGTACTCCCAACGGTTTTTGAAATGTCCCAAAAGGCACGTCTGCCTTTCGTATTGCATATTTTCACAGAGCAGTATTCGCTGCACTGACAGTTATAAAATCAAGACATCAGCGAGCTCTGGGGAAACATCACTGAACACCCTGTCCTGCAGTGTCAAATACTCAGCCAAGATGCAATTCTTTATACAAAAATAAACAAGCACATCCATTTCTTTTGTGTGTCAACTTGCCTTCACCTATAATAAATAATATCATTATTATATTATAAAATTATGCAAAAATTATTTTCCAATAAATTCTTTATGACTTATTATCAGTAAATGTTTGCATATCTGCTTTATATTTCTATTGCCTTAGTTCTATTTGTTGTTGTGATTAAAAAAAAGACTGGGACAAAATCAACTTAAGGGAAAGGGTTTGTTTTGGCTTACGATTCAGAGGGATAGCGTTCATCTTGACAAAAGCTGTGAAGGTATGGTAGCAGATGCACATGAAAGGACAAGCAAGACACATTTGGGTAGCTTCTTTCACCTTGGACCTGGGCTTCGAAATCATTTGCGATGTCTTCTTGTGATGGTTAGTGTTGGCTGCCACGTGGGTGGGTTTAGAGGATGTATGGAGAATTACTTAGACTAGGACCAGTGAGGTGGGAAGACCACGCTAAATGTGAGTGGCACCATTCATGGACTGAGGTCCTGGACTGGATAAAAAGGAGGAATTGAGCTAGGCACAAGCATTCGCCATTCTCTGCTTCCTGGGGGGGGGGGGATTCTCTCTAACCAGTCACCTCCTGCTCCTGAAGCCATCTTACTCATCATGACGGAATGTGTCTCCAGGAGCTTTGAGCCAAAACAAACCGTTCTTTGCTCAGACTGACATTTTCAGATTTTCTGTTGTAGCAGCAGCGACACAAGTAACCAAGACAGTGTCGCAGCTCCCAGGTGAAGGGAGAGGATATGGGGCAGGGGAGGGTAGGTTTCTGCCTCTACCCAGAGTCTCTGAAGAAGGAGGGGTGAAGAACGGAAGGGGCCAGACAGGTGTAGACATGGAGGAAAGCTCCTGGGCACATGGACCAGGATGCGGGAGGTGACAGGAGAAGGAACAGATGTCAGAATGCCTCCTCTAACCCTAGTTTCCGTTAAACTGGGGATAAGATAAGCAGCTTGATGAAGATCCTCTAAAACGACAAGACAAGTTGGCCGAGGGTGCACGGTAGTGCAGATGTACCAGCGAGCTGTGGCAGTGTCGCACAGTACCTGTGCTCTTTCAGAGTCCCTGGCTGTGGTGGGTAGGGTGGCAGCTCTTGAAATCACAGCTGTACCTTTGACTGAACTTGCAGGAGTCTCCGCTGCTGCGCACGCTGAACTAAGTTCAGCAATTAGAGAGATGAGTAAAACGCGGCCTCTACCTGAAGTACCTGGAAATACATAAAACACTACAGAGCTGAGGCCGTCCAGGACGACAATACTCACGAGCCTGTGGTGTCCGTGACAGACAAAACAAAAGTGAAAACTAGCCGTACAAAATGGAATATGGAAAACGCCAGCACTGCGTAAAGTGCAAACTCCTCAGACTAGAAGCGTCTGGACCGCTGAGGGAGTGCCAGTTAAAGTGCAGTTCTGAGCCCGATACACCACGGAGAATCAAACACACTTGGAGTGGAGCCTGAGCGCCCACATCTTAAATAGGTTCCTGGAGAAATCAATGCACTCTGAAACTCTCAGAATGAATCCAACTGTCAGAAGCGAATCTGGACGTTAGAAAATTCAACTCTCTCTTCTAATCTCTCAACCTCTGGAGGAAAAAATAAATATTAAACATGACCAAAACAAGGGCCCATGTGTATCCAGCTTTGAGAGGAGTTCCTAAATAGTTAATAGACAGGGAGCGTCAAGGTTAGAATTCTTTCGTTCCTCCCTTGCCTGAACACAATCTGTGTTCTCGTCTTCCAGCGCCAAGCAGAGGCCTTCCCATAACAGATTATTTATACTGTTGACTGTGATTACATATACATCACACAAAATAGAAGACATAAATTGCTCATGTGAGGCTGCTTGTCAGTTTTGAGCACACACATGTTCTACCTCAGTGTGAAATTAGCACTGAGTGCTCTCTGTATCATCCGTTGCAGGCAGAATTTGAAGAGAGATCTGTCACCCTCGGTCAAGAGGAGGTACTATGTCACCTTGCCTTGCGCAGAGTCTCTCCTTGATGCTTTTCACACTAACCGTTGTTTTGTTTTTGCTTTTAAAAAAATCTTCAAAAGGAAAATACAGAAGACGAGTCCCTTCCATAAGGAAGAGCTCATTTCTAGGAGCAAAGACCAAATTCGAGATTGCTGGGAAACCCACACTGCCTTTCGCCTGCTCGTGGGCTGCAGAAGATGAAAGCCAGAGTCAGACATTAGCATGGATGGACAAAGAGGACCAAACAGGAAGGAAAGAGGAGAGGCGGGGTGTGGAAAGGGAAAGAGGTGGGAGGGGGATGAAGTTAAAACTCTCACTTAGGGCTGGAGAGATGAAAGGCTCAGTGGATGAAAGTGCTTGGCACACAAACAGGAGGACCCGAGTTCAGATCTCTAGAACCCTAGTAAAAGGCAGATACATAATGTGAACGTCTATAATCCTAGGGCTCCTTCCTGCAGGAGAGTGGGGGTGGAGGCAGGAGACTCCCCACTCCCCCCGAAACTCGGAAGCCAGCGCGCCTGCTGTGCACAGCAAACACACCTGGAGACCCTATCTCAGACAAGGTGAAAGGTAAAGCTCAATATCTGAGGTTGGCCCTTTATGCTCTCTGCACAGGTGTCATGGTTCATGTGTTTCTGCATCCCCACACAAATGCACACACACGCACACGCACACGCACACTGACTCTGCCCTAAGCACCTGCTCTGTCTGCTCCCAGTGGCATGTGTATGGGTGAATTCTCGGGAGGCTGGAAAAAGACTCACTGTGGTAAAGTTAGACCTCAAGGAGGGTCTGTAGAATTCCAAAACAAGACCCCAAGCAGCGCACAAGGAAAGCATGGGGGTCTCGTAAAAGGACTGTCATTGGTTACCTGAGCCCCAGAGAAGCCTCGGCTGTGCACCTTCATGCTCCAAAGGGAGAAATCACATAGCTTAGAGGAAGGACACAAAGCTCAGAGGGGCCCTGCCCCTTCCCACTCACCGGATATCCACGCCATAAATGATATGGAGAGTCCTTTTCCCTGCCTGCCTCTGAACCACACGTGGATGCTTTAAACCATTGCGCCTGCTGCATCGTCCCAATCGAACCTTCCACATGCCTGAGAAGGATCTCTGATCACCGCCCCTGCCCCAGAAAACCCAGCTGGCCTCGGCTTTGTGAGAGAACTCTTCACATCACCTTGGCATTAAACAGCTTTCTGAGCCGGCTCTAAGATGGCAGCACATGTCCTTGGTCTCCCATTGTCATACCCAGAGCCTAGGGCCAAGAGGGTCTGCGTACAGGCACGTGCGTGTGTGTGCACGTGTGTGTGTGTGTGTGTGCGTGTGTGTGTGTGTGTGCGCGTGTGTGTGTGTGCGCGTGTGTGTGTGTGTGTGTGCATGTGTGTGTGTGCATGTGTGTGTGTGCGTGTGTGTGTGTGTGTGCGCGCGCGTGTGTGCATGTGTGTGTGTGTGTGAAGGGTGAGGTCAGAGAAACACCTGGGGCAGCTTTGATCTGCATTTTCACTGCCCGGTGAAACAGCACACAGTCTCCAGGACACCGTAAATCGAAGCGTTTTAGAGCATGTTGTCTGGTCCAATGGCGTGGGCCCTTGGCTCAGATGGCTGAATACCTTCACCATGAGACCACTGGGCTTGCCCTGGGAGAACTCCCCTGATCACTCACCTGCTGTCATGGGGGGCTCGGAACAATCCAATGGGACTCCAGGCTCTGCTATGGGACTTCAGCGTCCTGGGTAGACTTTCACATATGAAAGGGGGCAAACGTGTTTCCTCTCGTGGAGCATTAGGCACCGGGGGTGGGGGGGATGACTCAAAATGGCCCATTAATGTTTGCATTGAAGAGAGGTGAGGAGAGAGAAAGCTTGGGAAATGAAAAATAAAACTAATCCCCAGCATTATTCAGCTATTTCAGCAGAAGCTAAAATGAGGGTTCTTGCAGCTCCCAATGAATCTTTGGGAAATAAAGCCCTCTTGTGCCCTTTGCTTCCTTTGGTCATTGTTTTTTGTGACTGACCTGTAACTCAGGCTGCTTTTTCTGGGCCCAGGGCCTCACAGAGCAACTGTGGAGAGGGGTGCCTGAACCATCATCACGTAAGAAGGAGGATGGCCAGGCTGGGGGTCCTTAAGGTCAGATCAAATGGACCCTGCAAAGCAAACCCACAGAGATGTGCTACACTGCCAAGCCATTCTCCATTGGCGTGAACCCAAGGGATGTTCTCCAGGGCTCTCCTGTGTTGGAGACTGTGAAAAGTAGCGGGAGGCATTTAAAGACAATGCAGAAAACTGTCTTTAAAAATCATCAAGAGCTGACCTCTGAAGGCTGCCTATGGTCATTTTCTTGTCTTTCTTTGATCAACTTTTGTTTCTGCCTATCCCCCTTTCCACCCACCCCCATACATGCAATCTACATGTGCATAAGCGCAGGAATGCTGCTGCATATGTGCACGCACACACACGTGCATACTGGGCATTAACTGGCATGCACACACAGCTGGAAGCTCTGTGGGTCCTTGTACAGTAAAGATGCTCAATTAAAGCTAAAAAACGAGCTTTTGATAGCGCACCCTGCTTCTCCACATCTGCTGTGGGGTTTGTTCTCATTGGTTCTTTGCAGCGCCCTCATGTGATGCTAAGGTTACTCAAGCCCTGGGAAGGAGCTAAGAATGTTTTCAAACAACGCTGTCAGAACTCAAATATGGCTTTCCCTTTCCACCGGATCTTGAGAGAGCCCATGAAACTGAGGAATATCATGTAATAGCAAGGCCTTTGCCATCCCAAGGTGAATCTGCAGGTGGACCTCCTGAGTTACGCAGCCCTGAGCTGGGAACACAGCTCTGAACTGAACAGAGGTCAAGTCCGAGTCAGTGCAGCCATGGACTTCTCTCTGCTCCTATAGACTGAGCTGACACCTGAGCTGTGATTCTCCCCTACTAAGACTGAAGTTTTCTTTAATACAGGGCTCCTCCAAATGTAGCCCAGGGAGCACTAACATAAGAAAATAATCCCCCAAAGCGTTTGTGAGATGTTGGAATTCTGGACATCGCTCTCTTCATGTCATTACTGGGACGCAAGAACCTGCATTTTAAGTTTTGTGCACAGTAAAGGTTGAGCAACCATCATTGTTTTTCCACATCTCCCGAGATTAGTGACGTCCTGGTGCCTCCCGTTTTTCCCACAGAGGCAGCTCCAAATATGACCAATACAAAGAGCCAGCCTGCGGTTAACGTCATCTGTTCTACCTGTATTTGGGGATACCTGCAGCAGCATACATTGGGGTGGGGGTGGGCAAGGAGGCTTCTGAAATGAGGAACCCTACCTGGAAACTCAGGCACGCAGCTGGAAACCGAGAGAAGCCGTGGGAAACAATTCTCCTCCAGAGGGCGCCAACCCAGGTTGTAAGAGGAGAATGCACTTAAAACTCTTTCCCCGTCCCCCAGCTTCCTAGCTGGGAAACCTTGCTCACGCTACTTACTCCCTTTGCAGCTAACAGTCTGCGCCGCTTCAGCAAATACATTGTTAGAATTAATTTCAAAGTGTCCTGAAAGCATTTGCAGAGAGAGATGATGTCAGCCACGGAGATGAAGTTACACAAAAAGTTGTCCCTGTACAGTGTCTGCAGCATGGGAAAGGGCTACCTTTCGAGGAGTGAAGAGCTCTAAGACTCCCTCTCCCCCACCCACCTCATTCTTATTCTCCTCCTCTTCCCTGGCACCAATTATCTTCTTTGAGTATCACAGTGATAGGAGACATCTTTCTGTTCCTAGACTCAAACAAGTATTGATGGCCCTAATGAGAAAATAGGCTGGTCTTGTGTTTCCACATTGGGAAAGTGTAGGCTTTTGTCTGCCTTGGGCTCAGAACACTGACTCTTCCTGTCTTTGGCAAGGAATAGGATGCAACACGTGTTGCCTACTATTGAGCTGTCTTTCCGAGAGATTTGGGGACACAAGGTGTGGGAGGAAGAAGCCTTCCTTCCAGTAGAGAACCCAAGAACCAGGAGAACAAACTAAGGGAACAAAGAGGTCCTGGACTTGGACCGCATTGGTAGGTGCTGCGTCCCACTCCGGCACTGTTGTCTGACCTGAGATCATAGGCTTGCACTCTAAACACAGTTCGCGTCTTCCAGCTGCTGGAGGAGCCATAAGTACGGCTCAACTCAGTTTCACTGCCTTAGACACAACTGTTCCGTTCCAGCCTATACTGATGCTTTGGGACCACACGCCTGTTCACACCTGTGAGGTCTGTGCAAGACCTTATATTTTCTCAGTGTCCCCCATTTTCACACCTACCCCTCTCCCATGTCTTCCTCTCTGGGATTTCACATATGTCCTTCAAAGGTTAGTACCTCTGAAAATATATAGAACTTTGTTTTGTATGGGTATTAAATTTTAATACCTTCTGATAGTCTTGCCTCATAAATCTTTCTCTACCTTTTGTGTTCAGGGCTGGGATTTTTAGAGACATCCATATTACCAGTCTCAAAGTTCACCACAGAGAAAATCACATGGGGAACATTAGAAAAACACAGACACTAAGGCCTCACATCCAGTGATGCTGGGTGAATTTGTCCCGGGTGGAAGCCAAACTCCTGGTCATTGTGCAGTTGGTCAGGATTAAGACCCATCGTGGTATACACAGCCTCCAGGCTGAGACTTCTCTGGCAGGAAGAGAATTCCGCGCCTACCTCCCTGGGGCCTCAGCAAATCCATGTGGCAAAATCAGGTGGCAATGACCCCTAAGATAGCACCTAAAGGACAGAAGAGGGGGTGGCTTATAACCTAAGGAGTGTGTTAGGAAGGGCAGAACCTGCCCTGTCCCCTGTAATGGGAGGAACATGCTTATTCATCTCTCTATACATTTAATTTCCTAGGTTTTACTGAGCACATCTATGTGTAAGGAATAACAGGGAATAACATCAGCATGGTGTCAGTACTCAGTGCTCTCAATTCTGATCACACAGCTTCCCAGGCCCTGTTTCCAGATATTCTAACGTGATGGTGTGGAGCTTGACTCAGGAATATGCATCTGGAACAAATGTAGCAGGATATACTAGTGTCTATGGTCTCAGGCATCCTTTGAGGAAAAATGGTCCAGCAGCTTATGAAAATCAGATAATTTTGAGTACATTTAGTAGACTTACCCCATTTTCCTCCTCTGTAATTTTTACGAAAATGTCCTCTTATGTGTCTTCAGGAACAATCACAGCGGTAACACCCTCTGCCCTTTGCCAGGCTTTCTACACAGAACCCAAAGCTAACACATTTGTTGTTCAATGTTTGCCCTAATTGCACAGTAGCTACAGAGGAACTGTCTATGTCACTCTGTGAGGTGGACCGAGCCCTCTGGGATGAGCAAACTATGACTGAAATGCCAAGGATTTAACCCCGCATCCCTCAGTTTCTGAATGTAAAATCCTCTGCATTCTACTGTTGGGGGTTCGCTAGAGGCCCTGAACAGTCTTCACTCCCCATTATCCCTTGGAATGCCCAACCACACTTCTAAATGTCTCAGAAAGGCAGGTGCTGTTCTGATCTTAACCACTGAACCCATTATCACCTGGACGCCACATTCTTTCCACACAGGAGGAGTGAAGAGGACACCCTTATCTGGCAGTAGTTGTGGAAGACTGGTTAGAAAAGCAAAACTGAAGATGAGAATCATTAAAAATGATGTATTCGTATGTGAAGTATTTCATCTTAATCAAAAATGTAAAAACATGCGTTCATGTACTAGACCTTTGTGGGGGAGCCAGGGCATTCTTTGTTTTTATGTATTCAGTATTGTCTCTACCCTAACTATACCTCTAACATAGAGCCTAGGATCTCCAGTTGCTATTTTCCTTGTATGGAGATTATTTGCAGTCTCTGAAGCAGTGTGAAATTTCATTAAAATCTATTCCAAGAATTTGTTATTAATTTTTTGAAAATATTTTGAAACAAACCAGGCCAGGTGGCACGGGTGTGTAATTCAAGCTACTTGAGATGCTAAGGGAAGAGAGGGCCTGAAGTTCAAGGCTAGCCTGGGCAACTTAACGAGGCTCTTCTCTAAAGACAGGGTTAAAACAGGGCTGAGGCTGGCGCTCAGCAATGGAACACTTCAGCTAGTTTGTGTGGGGCCCTGGGTCCGACCCCTAGTGCCACACAAATAATAAGTAATAATAACAGATAAAAATGACAAAATCATTTTTGCTATGTTCACACTCCTGACTGTCTGATAAAATCTGCCTCCCCACCCACTAGAGCATTTCCTCTGTTTAAAATGAGTTTACAACACCCTCGTACCTCCCCCTGAGAACTCCCATAGCTCCCAAGGATGAGGACGCACTTCTACATCATTACATCCCTCAAAATAATAAACACTTGATAACATCTGCTGTCTGGTTTCTAAGCGTCCCCAGGTGTCACACGGTGTCATGTAAATGTTGATTTCCTCCACAAGATCTTGTCTTGGTCCAACCATTGTACTTGGTGCTCATTTCCTTTCTTTCTTCCGTTATTATTTTCCTTCCTTGACTTTTAGAAGAGTTCAAAGCATTGTTGTCTAGTGTCCAACGTCCTGAATTTACCTGAGCATTTTCTTGTGGTGCATTTTTCTTTATCTTGAATTTGCTACAAATGGAAGTTAGGTTTAAAAGCACATTGAGATTCATGTTAAATATTTGGGGCAGAATTCTTTATTGGCAATGCTGTGTACCTCATGGGGCACAGCATCACCTGCTGGAATGTTTGGCAAACATATGACAGCATTTGTGAAAAAAGATTTATTTATCAGTGTGTGTCTGTGTATGTGTGTCACACATGAGCATGTCCAAGCAGTACTCACAGAGGCCAGAAAAGGGTATCAGATCCCTTGGAGCTGAAGTTTATTAGGTGGTTGTGAGCACACAGAATGGATGCTGGGAACCAAATATGGGTCCCCTTCAAGAGCAGCAAGCTCTCTTAAACACCGACCCATCTCTCTAAACCCCCATATGTGAGCTTGTATTGGGCACATATCTAGGGATGGAATTGTTGGGTCATAGGTCACCCAAACCTGTCCCATGTGGCTGCAACGGGTAACTCCCACCATCCATTGCTAAAAGTTCCGGTTTCTCCACATCCTCACCCACAGCTAATGTCATTCCAGTTAGTTTATAATGATATCAGCTTGTAATTCTCATTTGTCATCCCCAGGTGGCCTTGAGCTTCCCATTTGTCATCTGCTTAGTGTACACACACACACACACACACACACACACACACACACACACACACACATTATATACATACATGTGTATGTATGTATATATATATAATTATTCTATCTACCCTTAGACTGCTTTATCTGTCTTTTAAAAAGCTGATCTATAAGCCTGGACACAAGTCTCTGTTGATTGCATGTATTTAAATACACTCTCCATCTCTCATCCTGTGGTTTGCATTTTCGCAGCACGAACAGTGCCCTTGATGAACATTTCCTGATTTAACACATATACCCGAGGTTAACAGTCAAGTCTGTTATGCTTAGTGGTTTTGTATTTGATTTCAGAAACTTTTGCCTGCCTTAGTATCATAAAATTATGTAATCCAGCTGGGTGGTGATGGTGCACGCCTTTAATCCCAGCACTTGGGAGGCAGAGGCAGGTGGATCTCTGTGAGTTCCAGGCCAGCCTGGGCTACAGAGCGAGATCCAGGACAGGCACCAAAACTACACAGAGAAACCCTGTCTCAAAAAAAACCAACCAAACAAAAAAAAGATGTAATCCTTTCACATTGAGTCCCATAATGAATTTTAATAATTTATTTTTCTTAGTAAGGTGCAAAACAACAGCTCAATCTCTTCCCCTTCCCCCCTTGAAAAAACAAAGTCTCATCAAAAGACTTTCCATTTTTTTCTGGGTTTTCCCTCTGTCATGCATCAAGTTCATGTGTGTGTGTGTGTGTGTGTGTGTGTGTGTGTGTGTGTGTGTAGGGGAAATCTCTATTTGTACTCTATTTTGTTCCATTGGTTTGTGTATTCATGTGTATGTTGCATATGTATGAGTTCTTGCGTGTATGCACACATGTTTATATGTATGATATGTGTACATGCTTGAGTTCCTCTGTGTGTGTGTGTGTGTGTGTGTGTGTGTGTGTGTGTGTGTGTGTGCATGTGTGCCCGTGCAGGTCAGAGGTTGACATCTAGGATCTTCTCCTATTACTCCCACCTTATGTTTTGAGACACATTCTTTCACTGAAGCTGAACCTCACTCACTCAGCTACACTCCTGGCCAGGGAGCACCAAGGTCCCTCTGTCTCGCCACTTGCCCTGCACCGAGATCACAGGTGCAGGCTACCATACCTGGCTTTTATGTGTGGCTTCTGGGAATCCAAATGCAAGTCCCCATGTGCATTCAGCAAGCAACTGACCAACTGAGCTGTCCCTGAGTCTGATTTGTGTGTCCTTACGCCACGTTGTTCTATGACTATGTTTCTATACCTCTTGGCACCCAGTGCATGAGGACCAATTGCTCTTCCTTCTCTAGACTGACTAGTCTAGCTGGCCCAAGAGACCCTCCCGCCTCTGCCTCCCAGAGCTGGCGTGAAGGATGAGCACTGCTGTGTCTGGCCTTCACAAGGGTTCCCGGGGTCTGAATTCAAGTTCTTTACACACCAAGTGATCTTCCCACTCCTATTGATAGCTTTCTATGAATTTATTAAGTAGTGACTTGATACTGAATTTTATCAGATGTTTTCCCACATCTATCAATATGATTACTTGATTTTTTTTATCAATGTGTTGAATTGCATTGGTAATTTTCTCATGCTAAGACAATAGCGATGTGATAGGCAGAAGCCTACATACATTATATTTAACTTAAGATGACATCACGTATGAACACCATTTCCGGGTACCAAAGCCTGATGTTCCATGAAGTTAGTTGTCTTCTGGTCCTATTCTGGAAAACTTTATTCCATTAGTGTCCATTCTTCTTAACTGTTTGGAATAACATCAGTGAAATCACCTCAGCCTGGATGCTTTTGTGGGCAGGTTTATATCATGAGTTTGCTGTTTAAAATTACTTAGCCTACTAGAATTAGTTGTTTGTGTTCTCTTATGTTTTTCTAGGAATTTATCCATTGTATCCCACTTGATAAGTTCAGTCATTTAAAAAGTTCCCAAAAGCTATTGTCGGCTCTTCGATGCCCCTGTCTGTGTTTACAGTGGTAATTCATCCCTTGTCTTTCTGATTCTTGTTCATTTTCCTGGGGTTATTCATTCTATTGTCTATGTAAGGGAATACATTTGCATTTGCTAATTCTCTTCCTTTGAAGGTTTCTTTTCCATTTCATCAGTTTCTGCCCTGTCTTTTCTTATGTCTTCTGATCCGATTTGCTACTCGCCTGCTAATTTTTAGACAGCTTTTGAACAATGGCCTCTGGCCTTTCCCCTCACAGTATAGTGTGTGTCTATGGCTCTAAGCACTCTTCCAGGATCTCCCTTTCAGAGAGAGAGAGAGAGAGAGAGAGAGAGAGAGAGAGAGAGAGAGAGAGAGAGAATGAGGAGGAGGAATCCTCTTGGTGAAATGCCCTGGGGATGCACTTCCCAAGTCTGCAGACCCCAAGCAGCTCCCTGTTCACCTGCCCCTCCACTCTGTGAGTCTGTCTTCCTGCAAGTCTGCTTCTCAGAGCAAGCTGGACTGCCCTTCCCCAAACTTAAGACTTTTCAGGTCAGCAAGAGTTGCAGAGCCAGTAGACCAAAGGCAGGCAGGTGGGTATCACATGCATCATCACTCAGTTCCGAATATCTCATTTTCAGCAGGACTTTGACTTGGCCGGGGATTAATTAGCACCGTACATTTAGCTTTCCTAGGTATCTTTAAATTTCTATTTTAATTTTACCACAGTTAGAAAACATCCTTGGGTGACTTGAATCTCTAATTTGTGACTCAGGTCTCATAACTCAGCAAATGGTGAATATTATAAGTATACCTGAAAAAAAGGAAAAATATAATTTTTATATTATAAAAAAAGACAATATAATTTTTAGTCCTATTAAATATTCCATGTCTTCTCAATTTGTCTTCATGGTCTGTGAATTAGCGATCCACTATCAAACGTCCTCCATGATAGAATTATGTGTTTCTAGACTGAATCTTGCACATTATAAAAACTCCTTTCATCTTTCCTTTGCTTTTTGCCTCAGAGGACGCTTGTTAATCTTATGCGTCCCACTTCACTACCCTCTGCATTTCTGCTTCCAGTGTGACCGTCACTGTGGTTTAACTGGAGGGTCTTATGACGATCATTATGGTTTAATTGGAATGTCTACTTTCATTTTTCATGATGACTGATGTCACTTGGTTTCTTCTTGCAACAAAAATATTCCTTTTATCCCCCTTATTTACTTTTCCTTTTTTGCTCATAAATTGTGTGATAAATCCTGCATTTTCCCTTACTGATGCTAATAAACTATCATTCTGCTAGTCTGTCAGCTATTACCTAGGACTTATTAAAAGAATATTTAACTTATCAAAATCAAATCTAAATTGGTTCTGTGCACAAACCTACAAGTATTAATTCACATACCCCATATTTGGGGCTACTATTGTCGTACATTTCATTTTAATGTTTTAAGTTCTATGAAACATTGTTCTAAAAACAGATTATCTATTTGATTTTCTTATATTGCTTTGTATCTACCATTTCCATCACTTTTATTCAGGCCTGAGTCTTCATATTTCATCTCCCACCTTAAGAATACCCAAACTGGATGTGCAGACAGAGACTTGAAATCCCAGATATTCGAAGACTAAAGGAAAAAGGCAACAAATTCACACCCTGCCTGTACTGCAGAACAAGTTCAAAGGCAGCCTGGTCAGCTTAGTGAGTTGAATCTATTCTTAAACATGTTTGGTTTTTAAATAAATTTCATCTTTATACACACATACCGTGTGTGTGTGTGTGTGTGTGTGTGTGTGTGTGTGTGTGTGTGTGTGTTGCCTGTGGAGGCCAGAAGAATACACTGGATCTCCTGGAGCTAGAGTTATCCGAGGTTGTGAATTGCGTGAGGTGCCGGGAACCAAACTCGGGACTTTTAACCCCTGAGCTGTCGTCTCTCCAGCTCCCACCTTAGAATTTTAAGATGTAAAGTCACCACTTTAATCTCTTAATAAACTGCCTTCTCTGTAATCCGTGTTCTCAAGCTTATTGATTATAGTTATTTTCCAGCCTGCGTTTGACATGCTTGCCTGCGAGTTTAGATGCAGAATGCTTTTCGTCCTCTCTTTGATTTTTCAGTTGGCCCATTTCCTTTTCTTAAGTTCCTCCTGCTAATTATTTCCTCAATACCGGATTGTGAACGAACACTTCTTAGATGTAGATCGAGGATCTTGCTGTTAGAATTATTCCTCCAGACAGGGCTCACT
This sequence comes from Peromyscus attwateri, assembly GCA_902168425.1. Lineage (NCBI taxonomy): Eukaryota > Metazoa > Chordata > Mammalia > Rodentia > Cricetidae > Peromyscus > Peromyscus attwateri. Next base: position 20,365 of record CABHPP010000640.1, on the reverse strand, counting down.
TTACCTTCTGGCCACACATTAGGGGAAGAGTGTATCACCTTGCTCCAATTTAGGATTAAATTGAATTAACGCTGTAGTTGAGGGTCTGGAAGGGCTGGGGTGTTTTTAGTGAGGGATAGCTTCTGTAGTATAGTCTTAGGGGCCTATGTTAGTTAATTTTGTGTCTCCATGAGAAATACCTGAGGAAAAGAGCAACTTAAAGGGATGGGGACTTAAAGGGGTGGGGACTTAAGGGGGTGGGGACTTAAAGGGATAGGGACTTAAAGGGATGGGGACTTATAGGGATGGGGACTTAAAGGGGTGAGAACTTAAAGTGGTGAGAACTTAAAGGGGTGAGGACTTAAAGGGGTGAGGACTTAAAGGAATGAGAACTTAAAGGGATGGGAACTTAAAGGGATAGGGACTTAAAGAGATGAGGACTTAAAGGGATGAGGATTTAAAGGGATGGGGACTTTTTGGGTGCTTACCTTCCCAGGGTTCATTCAGGGCATGTTTGCTTGTCCCATGCGATCAGCAGACCATGATAGAGGTGTGTGCCAGAGGAAGAGGCTCTTCGACTCATGGCAGACAGCAATCAGAGCACGAAGAGGGATTGGCACCAGGTACAACTCTCCAAGCCCTGCCCTCAGTGACCCGCTTCTTCCTGCTGTGCCTTCTTTCCTCAGCTGTCCAGAACCTCCACATTTAGCATCATAAATAGCAACTAAACATGGAACACACAAGCCGGTGAAGACCCATCTCACATTCAAGCAATACTATTTTGCCCTGGGCCATCCCATAATAAAAAACTGCTTTGCGTCCATCTTCAAGAGTCCCTGTAGCTTTAAGTTTTCTCTGGTCCTGCCTGACTCACGCAGCCCCGCAGTCCCACAGCTGCTTGGACCCAAATAAACACAAACAGGCTTATATTTTTTTTAAACTATGGCCATGGCAGGCTTCTTGCTAGCTAGCTCTTACATCTTAAATTAACCCATTTCTATAAAGCTATACTTTGCCATGTGTCTTGTGGCTTACCGGTACCTTTACATCTTGCTTCTCCTGGCAGCAGCCAGCAGCATCTCCTCTGCTCTGTCTTCTTCTTCCTCTCTCTCTAGTTAGAATGTCCCGCCTAACCTTATTCTGCCTCACCATTGGCCAAACAGCTTTATTTATCAACCAATCAGAGCAACACATATTCACAGCATACAGAACAATATCACCCATCAGGTCCCCATAATCTGAACAGTTCCACCACTGTTCAAATCCCCTGTGAGACACATGGGGATCTCTTTACTGTGAGTCCTGTAAAATAAAATAAAAAATAGAAAAAGAACAAAAGTCCCATATTTCCAAAGTACAAAGGCACAGACTAATGATGCCTTCGTAATGGGGGTGCTGGTGGTGGTGGTGGTGAGGCGGAGACAAAGGATGCCCCACACCCAGCAGATCTGTGTCCAGCATCCGGAATGTGTGGAGTTGTAACACGAGCTCCAGAACCCTTAAGAAGTTCTTTCCCTAATGTTTGTCATTTGAAGCCTTTGTCCTGGGCTGGTCCCACACATTGGCCAGGACTTCCCTCATCGACATGTTCTGTGTTCCTGGTATTGCCCAAATCTTGGGATCTACACTACAGGTTAAGTTTCACATTCACAGCTCATGCAATGCTCTCCCACAGGCTTCCTGCAGGGAATCTAACTCTGTCGCATGCTCGCTGGTCTCCCATGCCTTCTTTGAAACCCAGGTGGAAGCCTGCAAGTCCTTGCAATTCTTGCGCTACTCATGTCTGTCAAACCAGGACTGTGTAGACAGCACCATGGTGGCCTCAAGCTTGGGAGGTAGCTGGATGATCTCCAGGCATGGCCACAGCAGCCTCTGAGCTTCCTGGTGACAGAATGGGGTGAAATGAACCCTAGGGGACCTGAGCTCATACGCGTTTGCTCTTTCATGTCCTTGAGCCTTCCATGGTGGAGACCGCCTGATTCCTGAGGAAACCTCAAGGTGCTGTTCCTACCCTCTCAATGCAAAGCAGTTGGCTTCTTTTTGATGGAAGTCACTATATAACTTATAGCTGAAAGTTTTCCTGTGTCCCACCTGGTCCTCAGCTGCTCAGAACCAGGTAAACACACAGAGGCTTATATTAATTAAAACTGCTTGGCCATTAGCTCAGGCTTACGACTGACTAGTTCTTACACTTAAACTCAGCTCGTTTCTGTTAATCTATGTCTCCATGTATTCTGTGGCTTTACCTGTGTGCTGTTACATGCTGCTTCCTGGACAGTGGGCTGGCATCTCCTGACTCAGCCTTTCTCTTCCCAGAATTCTCCTTGTCTGTTTATCCCGCCTATACTTCCTGCCTGGCTACTGGCCAATCAGCGTTTTATTAAAATTATTATTAATCAGTGTTTACTCCAGTGTACAAAAGCATTATCCCACAGCAATAAATTGGTTCCCAAGATTTGTAACAGTGAAGACTCATGTGAGAATTTGATTGTACAACCTGTGATTCATGTCTCTCTAGACATTCTACCCTCTGCAGTGGGGTGGGGGGGCTGAGAAGCACTCATGTAAACAGGGTCCCCACAAGGTATTTCTTTGCCATTGTTTCACGGATTGAGTTTTCAAAGTCCTGATGGAAGGTTGGAGACTTCTGAGATGAAACTTCCTAATGGCACTAGCTTGGCTGACGAACATCTAACAATGTTCGTCATTTCAATCACAGACAGCTGATTGGAAACATGCGGCTTTCACAGGACTGTACATAGGCATTGTTTTAGACTGGGTTTAACTATAGGAAACGGGGGAGTCAAACCCAGTAGTTATTTGGATAAACAGGCTTTGCTTGCATCTTGCAAACATTCTGGGTCAACTATCAAGGTCAAATAGTATAATCTTGTGAAACAGTGAGGGACCTGGGCTATTTCTCCTCATGCTGAAACTCCTGGATTAGGGCAACAATCTTCATTATTTGGGGTTTTTTTTCAATAAGGGTTTCTCTGTGTAGTTTTGGTGCCTGTCCTAGATCTCACTCTGTAGACCAGACTGGACTCGAAATCACAGAGATCCTCCTGGCTCTGCCTCCCAAGTGCTGGGATTAAAGGTGTGCACCACCACTTCCCGGCTCAATCTTCATTATTTGAAATAAGTGCTGGAGCACCTGCTATTACATCCACATTCCAGTCAACAGAAGAGAGCTCAAAGGAGGGGGAAAGACATGCTCATGGGAGGCTACGGCCGTCTCTCTGCTTATATTCCATTGGCCATGCTTACTTAAAAAGCAGATTGGAAACCCCAGTGTTTACTCTGTGCAGACCAACTCAAATCAGAGACTGCATTACTTAGAAAAACAGACACCAGATAGTGGATAGAACTGGCAGGGACTACATTATCTCCTTGTTGGAAAAGAAAGAACCCTCCTGGACGCTACAGGCAGATTTACACCTGACCTTATTGCAGTGTTTTAACATAGGCACTCTGTGTTGTCACGAGACACTCTTCAATAATTCTCAGAAGTATCCTGGGTGACGTGATAGCAGAGGAAAGAGGACAGACGCTCAGCCTGGTTAGCTGCAAGTTAAGTGGCAAATTTCGAGTTTGCATGGAGTCTTTTAAGTTATTCTATTGCCTAGCAGCCCTTGTTTCAGAACATATCAGACACAGATCTCAAATGTGCAGAGAGGATACAGAATAAGAGACCTGGCACTCTCTGGGCATAGACAAAACCCTTGGCAGATAGGCTGATCCAAGAGCAGTTTGCCATTGGGAGGGCTGAGGGAAGAAAGGTCTCAGACCCTGATAGTGGGCCTTGGTAATACTGGAACATTCTGGTTCTGAGAAACCACACTATCATCTCTCCCTAGTACTGTTGCCCTAAAGAAAACATAGATCAGAACAAAGAGAACAATAGTTGACTTGCATTACAGGCTATAGAGAGGTCTTAAGGCCCAGGGCAGAGTGGTGTTAGGGAAAGCCAAATAGGAAACCAGGGCCTTCATTTCTTGGCAGCCCTCCTGTGCTGACGGATACCATACAGAGAAGCTAGACTTCTGCCCTTACTGGGGTCAAAGGATCCAAACCCCTCCCCATAGGCCTAAAATCAAAAGAGGCCTAGCAGCTAGTCCGGCATAAGCCACTGCTCTGGCCTCACAAGCCCATGCTCCCTCAGCTGGCAAGGTCATCATGAACAGTGAGAAGCCATAATAAGGTCCCTTTCCTTCTCCACTACAAAATCTTCTGAGATCTGGTAGAGAACTTTAATTTTTACACATATCTCCCTCCTGCCATAGTGAAGAAACTGCTCCCTCTGGGTGCAAAGACTAACCCAGACTAAACCTGCCACTCATGAGGCTACATCTCTCTACCCAACAGCAGAGTGTCCAAGGGCTCCTGCTAAAATAAGTCACGTAAATAATATCTAGAGTCTATGGTAATATCTAAATGTCCAGGTTGTTCCTAAAACACTGCTCATTAAATGAAGGAAATGGAAGAAGCTCTTAGGTTGATCCAACAGTCAACGGACACAGCATGACTTCATGTCGGGCAGAGACAGTGGAAGCGTCTGAAGAGGGTCTTCAAAAGTCCTTACCAAAATGGCTGAGAGAGCGATCGTGCACATTCTAGAGATATGTTTTAAAGGTGAAAACACCAGCACAAAAATCTTAGATGGGAAATGAAACATATTTTTTGAACAGGAAATTTGAGGACTAAACTATATAGTAACTAAAGTAAAAACCAAATGGATCTGTTCAGCTACAAAATGGAGAGGGCAAAGGAAAGACGCTGTGAATTTGAAACAAAAACGTTATGTGCCTGTGGCAATGAAAATACTTAAGACAGTTTTAATGAGGAAGACAAAGGGATGTGATGGGAAGTAAAAAGCACCTTCTAAAAAGCTATACAAAAATGGTGTATTCAAAAATACTATAAGACTTGCTAAAGTAAACCTCAAGGAGACAGAAGAGAGAACAAAAAAGAACATGCAGAAATAAAAAAGTTAAGTGGTCGTTTTAAATGTCAATGTGCCGAGAATGCTCTAAACGCAATGTTCTAAATACTGCAACTGGGAGCAGAGATTGGCAGGACGGGTTTGAAAACGCTGTCTACAGGCAGCTTGCTTCAGAACTAATAGAAGGAAGAGCTTAGAAGTAAAAGAAGGAGAGTGATACGCTGTGCAAACAATCATCCAAGAAAAGCAGGCGTCATTCCACTGCCAGATAAAAAGACCTGAGAGCCAAGGACAGAGAGGATGGTACATGCAAAGCAGAAACATTATTATTTTCTAGATTTGTTTTTTAGACAGGGTCTCACTATGTAGCCCTATCTGGCCAGGAACTCACCTGCCTCTGCCTCTCAAATGCTGGGATTAAAGGTATGTGCCACCATGCCTACCTAAAAAAAAAGATAATTATTAGCACATTCTGATGGTCCACATGACGGTTGTAGTCATGTGTGTTGTCCTCATCACCTTCTTATGCCTCCTCCTTGTCACCCCACGAGTCTCCTTCCTTCCCTCCGACAGTGCCATTTTTACTTTCGTGTCATATGTATGTGTACATATATATGATTCCATGTGATATATATAGCATCTATGATATATACCATCTCTAATATATTATAGATTTATATGCAAATGTTGTACATACCATGTAATATTCATGATCTTTAAGTGATATCATTGTCTTTCTGAGTTTGGCTTATTTCACTTGTTAATCTTTAGTGTCATCCATTTTTCCAAAAAAAAAAAAATTGTACCGTTCTTTTTTGGTTGAATAAATCTCCATCATATGTATGTGACATTTGCTTTATCCATTTGCCTGATCTCTGACACCTCGGCTGACTCCGTAACCTGGCCATCATCACAGCAGAGCAGTGTGTTAGTGTCTCTGATACGTTGCCTTAAATTCCTTTGGGTGTTACCAGGAGTGGCATAGGTGGGTCACATGATCATCGGTCTTTCAGTCTTTGAAGCTCCATGGTGACTTTTTACACACCTGCCAGCAGTGTGTGTTTTCGCCAGCATCCTCACCAGCCTTTGTTGTTATTTGTTCTTTGAAAGACAATCATCTGAAAGACTGGGGTAGGAAAAAATGTCTATGTCGGGTTAATTTTCATCTCCCGGATGGCTAAGGATGTTGGACATTTTTTCATGTTTAATGGCCCCTTGTGTTTCGTCTTCTGAGCAGTGTCTGTTCATTTTGGGGAGTTTGTTTATATACTCTCGATGTTAATCCTCTGTCAGGTGTCTGACTAGAGCTATTGCCTATAGGCGAGCAAAAGAAAAAGAAACCGTAAGAATTGTGACCTGAGCCTAACGCTTTATTTAAAAAATTAAAATTGCTTAAAAATTAATTAAAAATGAGCTTGTATTTATATATAAGCCATAAAGCTATCAAACTTTTAGAAGAAAATAGAAATCTCTCAGACTCAGGACTTAGAGAAGAGTTCTTAGGACAATTCATGGTCAAAAGGGAGAAATGTATCACTCAGATTTCATCAAAATTAAACACTTTTGCTTTGGAAAAAAACCCACAGAGGGAGCTTAGTAACTGCATAGGCTTGCAAAATGAATCTGCTGGGGCCTGGCAAGCAATGCAGATTAAATTAGAATTAGAAGATTAGGGTAAATCGGGTGGAAATAATGGCAAGGGCCCAGATCATGTTCAGATTAGTGACCTTCTTAGCTTCCATGGCCAGAAGCAGGTCGCTGCCTGATGCAGAGTATTACTAAGAAACAAAAGAAAGGAAGGAAAGTGGGTGAGGGGTCGCTGTGGATTACACCCTGTGTGTGCGCTCACTTTAGGAAGCCAAAGTGAGTGTAAGTTTTCAGGGTAGAAATAGTAAGAGGCTCCAAATTCCATTCTGCTTCTGAAACATATGCTCAGACATGCACGATCATTCTGGCCCCAAATTTCCACCTGGAATGTAGGTCCTGGGAGCAGCAGGGCCCACAGAGGATGTCTTAGATGAATCATTTAAATAAAAATCCTTCACACACACACACACACACACACACATACACACACACACACACACACACTCATACATACCCACACACTCACACCACACATACATATACACACACTCACACACAAACATACACTCACATATACACACACAAACACACACACATACACACACAAACACACACATACACACAAACACACACACATGTACATACACTCACACACATACACTCACATATACACACACAAACACACACTCACATACACACAAACACACATATACACACACTCACACACATTCACACACACACTCACCATACACACATACATACGTACTCATACCACATATACATACTTGCATCACACATACATACACATACACTCACACCCCAAACACACACACCACACACACTTACATATACTTCCACCACACATAAATACACACACACACACACACACACACACACACGAATGCACAAGCCTGCAGATGAATTAATCTACCTCACTTCTTTTCTTCACTAAAAAATAGTGGTCATTATCTATCATGTGACAGTCACCAGATTTAAGATATATATATATATATCTTACCAAAAGAGTTGAGCCTTTTTTCTTTAATTATTGTCTACTCAAAAAAGGAACTCAACAGTTGTACCTCTGCAGTCAACACTAATAGTTATCAGTTCATCAATACTCACTCTGTGTGTGCCGGACTCTTCTGTTTTGCCCAGACATATGGCCACATATGCCACATAAACATTATTCCCTGCTCTACCGACAGGGAAGCTGGGAGGCAAGCAGCCAGCTCAGAATCCCTAACTTGGAACCACCTGAGGCAAAGCTGGAGTGAAGGACTCTGACCTTGAAAGCCACATTCGCTGGAGTCCCTAATGCAGGAACATTCCGTAGAACCACAAAAGCCTCACACCGCAGTCCTGGAGAAGCCCACCGACTCCAGAGTCCCTGAGCTCCTTCTGTGGTGGCTGCTGATGGAGGCTTTGGCCCAGACAGTGGGAGAAGCTAACCAGGGGTCTTCCTCATCTCTGGGGAAGCAGTGGCTCTGAGGTTCTGAGGTGCTGCACCCACCCATGTCATCTTCCCAGCTCGCTCCCGGGGGACTAGATGAGGTCACCTGCCGAGCTTCACGCTCAATCTGGGGCCAGAGCTCAAGCGCTTACCCCTCACCCCACATCTTCCTCATTTAAGCACGAATGGGGCTGTGGCGTGCAGCCCTGCGCAGGGACGATTTAGTTGTACCCTGGAAGCAGTTCTAAGGCACAGAACTCTAAGACTCAGTGAAGCCAGGCTAAAAGACCCAAGCCAGTAAATGGTGAAACTCAGATGTGAAGCCGGGCTTCTCATGTGAAGCCGGGCTTCTCATGTGAGCCCGACATTTAAGCCGCTTCATTACGCTGCTTCTCCCACATTTACAGATTACCCTGGAGGAGGAATATCTCCAATTGCTTAAGATTAAGCTAGTTTGCAAGGAACCAAAGGCCATGGGGCCTTCCTTGGTACAGGTGTTCATTAAGATCTTGGTGTGGGTACTGCTGTGGTCTGTTCAGAACATCGAATTTCCATGCCCAACCCCTTGTTACTAGGTTTGGGATATCACTATGACTACGGTAAGCCTTCAAGGCTGTCTGACTTAGTGAAAAGGACATAGGATTTAAAGTCATTCCCTCAAAATAAAAAAAAAAAAAAGTCTCATTCATTAACAGCTGTAGATTAGGGTAGACAGACCCTCCAATTCCAGAATCAGATCCACCTCTGTTCAAACCCCACGTGTAGTGTACACCCCACCCCCGTGCCCCTTTGTCTCCCTGTGACTCAGTTTCTCTAACTGTACAAACTGGGTACGATGAAATGTGCTTCTCTTGCATGGGGAAATCGTGTTTGCCAAGTCCTTGAGACAGTGTCCCTAGCCCCTGTGTGGCCCCTGGGAAGAAGAGCTTGCCTCATATCGATAAAACATGAGCACTATCTAGAGCAGTGCTTCTCAGCCTTCCTAATGCTGTGACCTTTTATCACAGCCCCCCCACGCGGTGGGGACCCCCAACCATAAGATTATTTTTGTTGCTGCTTCATAACTGTAATTTTGCTACTGTTATGAATCATAATGTAAATATCTGATATGTAGGACATGTGACCCCTGTGAAAGGGTCATTCGACCCCCAAAGGGGTCGTGACCCACACAGGTTGAGAGCCACTGACCAGAGCCTTTTCTCTTAGCTCTAAAAAAGCAACTGTTTATCTTCTCTCCTGTGACTGCTTTTTGAAGACAGTTTTAATAAACAGATAAAAAAGCACCAAGGGCCATGTCTGGTGTCCATAGCTTTAGTTGTATTTGAGCCTCCACTTACCTGTCCATTAAATGGCCTCATGAAACCTCTCTGATATTGTATTGTGGGTAAGAATACCGTGTAAGCAATAAATGCTGCACAAATGTAAGTTAACCCACTCCCCATTTCTGCCCCCTTGTAGTGCCTCCCTGCTTCTGATCCCCCACCACCATCACCCCACACCCTGTCTCTGCCCTAAAAGTGTCAGGGAAGCTACCCTCGCATTTCCCTCTGCCTCCTGGCTTCTTGTCAGCTGTCCCAGGATCCTTCACGGCGCATATCCTCTAGGTCTCAGAAGATTTCTTGCTCCCGCCACCACCACCCGCTGCCCACCCCAAGGCACCTGGCAGGAAGCTCTTCCCTTCCCTCCCCACCCTATTCCCTTAGGTGACACACACACACACAGGGTATTATTTCTCTTGGCACAGGGTCCCAGCTGTCAAAGAGACAGATAGGTCTTGGCTGCAAGGCGGGAAGGGAGTAGGAAATGAGACCTGAATGGAAAAGGGCCCCTGGCCAGGAATTGACGAGGTGAGGAGGGTGTGGATAGAAGTGAGGGATCAGTAACAGCAAAAAAGCGATCACGGACCTTTATTTGAAGACCCAGACTCTCCAAAGCCCCCCAAACCCCGTCTTCTCACCTAGGGGAGCAAGTCCAAGCCACATACACGGATCAGGGTGGGGGTGGAGGGGGCTGAAGTCTTATTTCTGGTTAATTTTTCATTTACATTTTCCACCTTCAAAGTAGAAGATGGGATAGAGGTAAAGATTGCCTCAGAACAGCTCAGGCCACTAGAATAGCACCTGCCTCAAAGTAAACCCTGGACAGTGTGACCGATTGTTCTGTTTTATCATTAATCACAGCACTCAATCAAAAAAAAAAAAAAAAAAAAAAGCACACTGAGAAGGGGGTGGGGCTAGGGAGACAGCTCAGTCGGTGTGTGTGTGTGTGAGGATCCGAGTTCAGACAACCAGCTCCAGTGTGAAATAGCTGGACCCGATCATGGTGTCTGTAACTCCAGTGCAGGAAGGCAGAGATGGCTGGATCCTTGGAGCTCACTGACCAGTTGGCCCAACCAATCTGTGAGCATCAGGCTCAGGGAGAGACCCTGCTTTAACGCGCTTTCTTGTTGTACTGTCTGTGGACCATTAGCCCACAAATAATGACCTGGAGACTTATTATTAATTATGAAAGTTTGGCTTTAGTTTAGGCTTTTTCTCAACTAGCTCTTATAACTTAATTAACCCATTTTTTAAATCAACGTTCTGCCATGTGGCTCAGTTACCTCTTCTTAGTATGGCACATCCAACTGGCTCCTAGTCTGCTGGTGAAATTGAGCATCTGGATTCCTCCTCTCAGTTCTGCCCGGAAGTCCCGCCTATTCTCTCCTGGCTAGCTATTGACCATTTAGCTCTTTATTAAACCAGTCACAGTGATACATCTTCACAGTGTATGCAAATATTCCACAACACCCTGCCTCAAAAGATATGGAGAGATTGAGGAAGACATCTGATGTTGACCTCTGACATGCATGTACACAGGCACACACATGCTTACATGCATGCATGCTTACATGCATGCATGTAAGCATGCATGCATGCACAGCACAGAGAATGCAGATTATAGGTTTGGGAGCTAGAGATATTTCATCTCAGATTCTTCCTTGGCTACTTCCTGGCACTTCTTTGATCTTTATCTCCCTGACCTGTGGCCTGACTGTGGTAGAACCTTCCTTACTTTGCTCTGAGTGACATCTACAAGGTGTTCCCTTTCTCACTCTGTGTTTCTGAGCTGAAGGAATAAAATTAGAGACTTCTGCCCATTATGCAGAGTTTGGGGGAGTTGGGAAGCCACCAGACACCACTCCCCAAAAAGAGGGGGTGAGGAAAGAAAGGGCCAGACTGTCTGAGAGAGGAAGCCAAGGCAGTGGGTGCAGAGCTCTCCCTGGTTTCTGGAAAGGGCACTGGCTGTGGAGTTGGATCGTCTGCTTCAAACGGGTCTGCAATTTACCGGCTGGTGACTTCAGACATCTCCTAAACTCCACAGTGTTTGCATTTTGGAGAGAATCAAATGAGGAAAGATCTGTAAGCCTGGGGAGTGAGTCAGAACCCTCTGTTTGCCCAGGACAGAAATAAACTGGAGACCAGGTTAGGCAAAATCAGGGATAGAATCAAAAACCAAGCAGCATCACTTGAGGCCAGTTCCCGAGTCCGCACTCCAGCCCTGTCCCCTCCTCTCTGACGTCCCTCTCACCTCACGTTCACCCCTTTTCTATTCCAGCCCCAGCTGTTGTGCACCAAGTTTATTCTTCTTTTTTTTTAACCTAAGGTCTGTTTCCTTTTGAAAATGCATGTTTTCATTCCACACCCCAGCTCACCCCCACCTCACCCCACCTCACCCCCACCTCACCCCACCTCACCCCACTTCTCCCCTTACATTATCCCCCACCTCCACCTTCTCAATAAGCTTGGCCATGAAGAGACAAGCCCTGAGATGGAAGCCTCATCAATCCTTTGAGCAGGACTTTGACAGACCTGCTTAGAGTTTCAAATCCTCACCTTTATCTGATCATTTCCGAGTTTACTCTTCCTGCCAGCTGGGCTGCACACTGTGTTTATATAGTTTGAGTTCAAACTCACTTTCCAGTGAGCAACATTTAAACATCAGCTTCCTAGGAAGTTTCTGGAAGGGCAGTCAGATCTAGGTTAGGAGATAGGACATTCTGCTTGTGACACTTGCTGTATTCTGGAAAGTTGACCTCAGCCTCTTCGTTCAGCTGTGACCACTCGCACCCTAGATGGACACTCATTCAACAAACCCTGTGTTTCCAGCCACCTGTATCTCCCAGTTCCCCAAATCGATATGCACCCCCATCCGACAGAAAACTCTGGGCCATCCCCAGGAAATGGGTCCCTTTTCTCTATCCCCATGATACTTTGGCACAACATACTGTCCTGGTTATCTTTGACTGTCAATTTGACACAGCCTGAAGTCATCTCAGAGGAGACACTCAGCAGAAGAATCACCTAGACTAAATGAGCCCATGGGCATGTTTACAGGGGTGTCATAATTGTCCACTGGTGTAAGAGCGCCAAGCCCACTGTGGGTAGAGCCATTCCCTGGGAATTGACCCTCAATTGGTGTAAGGAAGCTCGCTGACTATGAGCCAGCCTTCAAACCAGCCAGCAAGCAGTGTTTTTTCATGATTTCTGACATGCTTCCTTGGTCAGGGCTAATGCTGTGTGAAACGGTAAGGCTGTCTGCCTTCAAGGTCCTGCTGAGTTCCTGCCTTGACTTTCCTTCATGCTGAACTGTGACCTGTGAGCTTTCCTCTAATGCGGTTGAACCGCTATCAATCCATGGAATCAGCCTAATGATCAAAGGAATTTATTTGGGGGTAACTCACAAGACAGAACTAAGGGATTGTAGCAGGATCCTGGAAGGGTGAGGCAAGGTCCAAGCTGTTCTCTGGGGAGCTCTGCTCTGTTCTGTCTCAGCATCCAAACTCCACGAGGTAGAGAGAGCACATATTTGTATCTCAGGCCTTAAGGGTTTCCGGAAGCCACACCCAAGGGGCAGGTACCTAGCAGCTATCTGCTGCCTCACTAGGGGCAGTGCTTCAGGGCATGGCACAAACAACCACCCACTACATTCCTCCCTGAAGCTGTTTTTGGTCGTGGAATTAGTGACAGTGACAGAATGAAACATGTACCATGTTGCGGCCGTCTGTGTCTGTTCTTCTTAATTACTAGCTTCTTTCTTTTTTTAAAAAAAAAAAAGATTTATTTACTTATTACGTATACAATGTTCTGTCTGCATATTTGCTTGCACAACAGAAGAGGGCATTAGATTTCATTATGGATGGTTATGAGCCACCATGTGGGTGCCAGGAATTGAACTCAGGACCTCTGGAAGAGCAGCCAGTGCTCTTAACCTCTGAGCCATCTCTCCAGCTCCTTAATTACTGCCTTCTTAAGGTTAGAAATTGTTATAGTCCCCTCCTCCCCCAAGTTTTCCATAGAACCTGTCACACAGTAGGTCCTCAAAGACTATAAAATGAAACAGTGTGTTATCTTCAAAACTACTGCATGTGAGCGAGCTTCATACTTCACGCAGGTCCTGCTGGCTGAGCCCTTACACTGTTTTTTTTCTACTGCCATGTAATACCACAGCCTGGAATGACAACACTTGTTTTATCACCTCTGCCTGTGTCTGTGAGTCAGGAATCGGTAGACTCACTCAGCTCTGGCTCCGGGTCTTGCTGTGGTCTGACAATCAGGGAAGCCAGAGGAGCATGGGCCAGGGACAGCTGTGGGGTCAGTGGCTGGAAAGCAGGTGGCATTTCTCCTTGTGGAGTCTCAGGCGCCCAATGTTCATGGTATGAATTCATGAAAAAGCTGCTTGCCTGTGGCCTTGTGGGTCCAAGCTCAGGTCCAAGCTACACTTGGCTGGTTGAGGTAGAGCACGCTGGTAGGATTTACTGAAGGAGGCAGAGGCAGGAGGATCCGAGTTTGAGGCCAGCCTAGGAGGCTTGCTAAGGAGAAGCTGCAGCCGGGGCCCAGCCAAAAACAGTGGCAGTGGGACCATGGAGGCAGTGGCTGCTGCTCCAAGTTGCTGGCTTCTTCTCATCGTGTTGGTGACTGTGGTGATGCTGCTACCTGGGACAAAGGGTTTACTGTTGCTTGTTCAGAGAAGAATTGCCAGGACCATCGTGTTACAAGAAAGCATCAGCAAAGGTCAGTTTGGAAAAGTTTGGCAAGACAAGTGGTGGGGAGAAATTGCTGTGAAGATTTTCTCTTCTATGGAAGTACGTTCATGGTTCCGAGAGACAGACATTTATCTGACTGTGATTGCTCCAAATCACAGAGGAAGAAAAAAAAAATCTGCAGGGAACCATGACCACACCTAACAGCGACTTTGAAATCTTCAAAAGGAAGACGGGACTCCACAAAGATATTTCCACATGGACTATGGTAAGGCCATTAAGCTGATTAACAACATGGAAAGATCTGCTTGGGACTACAAACTGTTCAGGACACTTTCGAAATGGCTAGCTGAGATGATCCAGCCTGACAGACTACTCGAACAAGGACTTGTGACAAGCCCTGAACATTCCTATTATGCAGAGACTGGACAAGTGATACAGGACTTGACAATTAACCCAAAACTTTTCTTTTCAGGATCCCCTAAAGATTCTTCACCCCCAGAAAGCAGGAAGTAATTTTAAGAAAACGACACCCACATTCCCAAGAGGTGGGATGGGAGGTTCTTGGTTGTTTAATGAATTTTGGATATTGTCATTGTTTATGACAGTTGGTTACAAGTTGTTAATTGTTAATGGTCAGAAAAAAAGCTGAACAAAGAGATTAGATTCAGAGTTTTTGTTTAAAAAAAAGGAAAAAGAAAAGAGAATATAGATATGAGGTAGAACATTGACTCTACTCTGAGAAAAAAGATAAAGAAATAATAGGATAATGAAGATTTCAAAGTCGCTGTTAGGTGTGGTCATGGTTCCCTGCAGATTTTTTTTTTCTTCCTCTGTGATTTGGAGCAATCACAGTCAGATAAATGTCTGTTTCTCGGAACCATGAACGTACTTCCATAGAAGAGAAAATCTTTTAGAGTAGATCACTGAATCTACTCTAAAAAGAAAAAGGGGAAGATATAAAAATGACAAAAAGGAAGATTACTGAATCTATTATGAAAAGAAAAAAGAGAGAATATGGATATGATAAGATAAAAAGGTCAATTATTAAATCTAATTTTAAAGAGGAACTACTTGTTTTAAATAGGATAACTAATGAAATTTTTTGTCTGAGTTTATCAAATGTTACTGGACTGGACATTGTTAATATATATAATGGAGTTTTTTGTCTGAATCTGTCAAATGTTAATGGACTAGACATTGTTAATGTAATTCTTGACTGTATATATTGTATATACTCATTGGATAGTTTTTCTTGTATTAGTTATAAGCTTTTTTTAATTTTCGACAAAAAAGGGGAAATGTGGTAGTATTGTGTTCCCCAAAATATTGTGCACACTAATAAACTTATCTGCGGTCAGAGACAGAACAGCCACTAGATAGACATAGAGGCCAGAAAATGGTGGCACACACACCTTTAATCCTATCACGTGGGAGGCAGAGATCCTTCTGGATCTCTGTGAGTTTAAGGCCACACTGGAAACAGTCAGGCATGGTGACACACACCTTTAATCCCAGGAAGTGATGGCAGATAGCAGAAAGGTATATAAGGCGTGAAGACCAGGAACTAGCAGCTTTTGGCCTGGTTAAGCTTTTAGGCTCTGAGCAACAGTTCAGCTGAGACCCATTCTGGATGAGGACTGAGAGGCTTCCAGTCTGAGGAAACAGGATCAGCTGAGGAACTGGCTAAGTGAGGTTAGCTGTGGCTTGTTCTGTCTCTCTGGTCTTCCAGCATTCACCCCAATACCTGGCTTCAGGTTTGATTTTGTTAATAAGAACTTTTAAGATTCCTGCTACATTTGGGCTTTCATAGCATGTGCCTCCGTTCAGCTGTG
Source organism: Peromyscus attwateri (assembly GCA_902168425.1). Taxonomy (NCBI): domain Eukaryota; kingdom Metazoa; phylum Chordata; class Mammalia; order Rodentia; family Cricetidae; genus Peromyscus; species Peromyscus attwateri. The sequence continues at coordinate 4,547 of CABHPP010000640.1, read as the reverse complement.
TGGCCAACATGACAAGTCCCCGAAGTCATCTCCTAACCTCCATGTGTGCACCATGACACACACACATATGCACACACACAAAGTTGTCCCCTACCACCACATGTGCACCATGACACACACATGTACACACACAAACAATGTTATCCTCCACATGTACACCATGACATACACATGTGAACACACAATGTTGTCCTCTGACCTCCACATGTGCACCATGACACACATGTGCACACACACAAAGAAATATAATAATAATAAAAAGAAAATGTGTAGGAAATCATTACTAACCAATTCTGGGACTGTCACATTCTCTCATGCAGGATCTGACATGCTCTCCTTTGGCCCCTTACACGCCTCTGCAGTAACACTGATCTCAGTGGTCTGTCGCCATCCACTCACCTGCCTGCCTCCTTCCTAGGTGCTTGTTCACTTAGGACCTTCTTTAAAAAATTGACTTTATTTCATGGATATGTGGGTGTGCCTGCTTGTCTGTATGGACACCATGTGAGTGCAGTATCAGCACAAGTCCGGAAGAGGGAGTTGGCGTCCCCAAGGACTGAAGTTACATGCATTTTCAAGCCACCTGACATGTGTGCTGGATACTACACCCAGGTCCTCCGCAAGAGAAGCAAGAACTCTTAACCTGTGACCATCTCTCCCAACTGTTCTTTCTATTCTCAGTGCCTAGGACAGTGTTCCAACAACACGGTAGTGTGAACTACGGGAGAGTACTAGCTTTACAACAATGAATATACAAACAAGTTTGAACAGGGTGGGCTGACATTAATCCATATTTTTTTTTCCAAAGGGAATGACAGAATCTAACATTCCTGAAAAAAAGAATTCTTTTAGTTAAAAAAAAAAAATCAACATTGACCCATGTTTTCACTAGAAATTCCACAAAGACCTGGGGATTCCTTGCCCTGGGCTTCTGGAGTCCTCTCTAAACTCTCCTCCCCAAAGCCTCTGTTGGATTGAGAACGTCTGTCTTGCTGCTCTACTAGGCCAACAGCCAGAGGCCGCAGGGCCTCCAGACACAGACACAAATGTGCAGGGTGGAGTCCATGATAGCGAGGATCCAGGCCCAGCTGGAAGGCAGCCATGGGCTCTGCTGGAGCAAGAGGCTGCAGGAAGTGGAGGAAGAAGGAAGTCATCTTGTTGGCAAGCCCCACCCCTCTTCCATTTCCCAAGAGGTCAGGCAAATGTCATCAGATGAATTTTTCCAGACACAAACAGAGGCTCTAATAAGATTCTAAGAGGAGATAGCTCATCAAACACACACACACACACACACACACACACACACACACACACCATACATACCTACACAAACACATACACTATACATACCTACACAAACACACACACTATACATACCTACACAAACACACCTACACCACACATACCTACACACACACACCATACATACCTACAAAAAACACATTATACGTACCTATACAAACACACACTATACATACCTATACAAACACACACTATACATACCTATACAAACACACACACTATACATACCTACACAAACATATACACCATACATTCCTACACAAACACACACCATACATGCCTATACAAACACACACACCATACATACCTACACAAACACACACACCATACATACCTACACACACACACACATATACACACACACACATACACACCACATACCTACACAAACACCTTTCTTTTAGAATTCAAACTTCAGAGCTCCAGCAGCCTTCCTAAAGTGATCTTAGGTTGTGAGATTCACTCCCTGCAAGGCCCAAACCCACAAGAAATGGCCACCAGGGCCCAGGCTAACAGCCCTGTGTGTCCTGCCTAACTTCTTCCCAGGTTAGAGTACCACATAGCTTCAGGCACATCTGAGGGAAAAGGTACAGAGTGGTGCTTGGTGGCCAAAGGGGCCTTGCTAGCACAGTGGCATCCAACTCTTGCTGAGTCTGCTCCAAATATGTGTTGCTTCTCTCTTTCTGAATATCCTTCCTAGAACAGCTAGAGCATTTTGTTTTCCATTCCCTGAACATAGCTGGGTTTAGAGCTTTCCAATTTCTTGCTCTCTGCTGTTTAACACACATGGCAATAAAATACAGAGCCATTTTCCATGATATTTAGTTAATGATGCAGGATCTGGCAGCATCTCCATCAACAAAGCCATCCTTGGGAAAAGTCCTCATTCAAACACTGTAGAAGTCGTTTTGCACTGGCGGGTCCTCACACTTGGACATTCTCAGGCAATCTGGATCTTATTTTAAGTGAAATGCGTTTATTCTGCTCAGAACAAAAGAATCCCAACAATTTGACAGTCTTTCACACTGCTATGTCACCAGCGAGAGACTTCCTGCGCTCTGAGAAACAACGCCGTGTGGCCTGGGAGGTCAGGAATAGAGAGCATGCCTGGTGGTTGTTGGGGGCATCTGTTTTTAATTGTTCTCATTCTTCATCCTAGGAGCCACATAGTCAGGAACTGAACTCCAATGTGCAGTACTACCAAGAGCTTTCAGGCCAGATATAATCCCAGAGCTTCAAGCTCCATTCCAATGGCAACCCACACATGATCCATACAAAGCAGGAAAGCAAGAAAGAGTCTCAGAATGCAGCATCAGATCAAGAGCCCAGATACAAAACAGCATCCTCACAATCTGTCCTCAGGAAACTACAGACATCTAGGGTAGCTGATGATGTCAACTTCATCATGATGTCTACATGCTGACCACCTAGAAAAAGATGGATGCCCCAAGACCCCAGAGCCCCACCAGAAATCCAAATTGTGCCTGAATCTTTTAGAAGAATTGGAAATTATTATTCTAGATGGGCAGATTTCTATTGCTTTAGGCCTGCATCCTAGAGACGATGGTCTATTCTGAGTTATTTGTTCACCCTCATCCTTACTCTAACATCTTTTTTCCCTTTTCTTCTTACCCACACGCAGTCACTGAGTACTCACCTGTGCCTGGTTATCCTCATCCTGGGGTTACTACAGAGCACAGTTCTTGTCCACCAGAAAGTACTAAGTCATGCTGCAGTAACAAACAATCCCAAGAACAGAATGTCTTCAATCTACCAAGGTTTGTTCTGGACATGCTTTTTATTCACTGAGGACACAGCCCATAGTCAGAAATACAGAACGATACGACACTCAGAGGCAGAACGTACGGGAGTTACTGCAGGGTGGTTCTTCTGAATGTGGTCAGGGAAATCTTCTAGAGGATGGGATGATTGAGCTGAAACACAGATCATGGGGAAGAGGCAGTCTTGGGAGAAGCTTGTGGTAGAACACTCCAAGAGGGACCAGTAGTATCAACATCTTGTATCAAGACCAGACTTGTCACCTGCAAAGAACTAGAAAACATCCAATGTTGCTGGACCCCAGGGAATGAGGGAGCAGGCAGAGGATGATGAGGCATTAAGGTAGCCAGGGAGGACATAGGTTAACTTCTTTCTTGTCACTGTGACCAAATTGAAGGAGGAAAGGTAGATTTCAGCTCATGGTGCAAGAGGTTTCAGCACATTACAGTATGCAAGGGATGGCGGAGAGCATGCCAGGATGTTGCCGGTGCTTCCCACTGCATGGCAGGAAAGACATGGCAGAGCACATACTAGGATGTTGCTGGTGCTTCCCACTGCATGGCAGGAAAGACATGGCGGAGCACATACTAGGATGTTGCCGGTGCTTCCCACTGCATGGCAGGCAGGAAGCAGTCACCACAGGCTGGCATTGGAGGCTCGTATAACTTTCAAAGACCCACCCATCACCCAAGCATTGTAATGTCTCCTCAGCTTTCAAAAGAATGCCACAAGCTAGAGGCTAAACATCTAGGAGCAAGCTCTATGGGGATAATTTAGGTTCACGCCATAACATTCTGTCACAGGTCCCAGAGCCTCATGGTCATCTCATAATGCAAACTTCATTCCCGTTTCATAGCTTTCAACAGTCTTAATACTATTCAAAATTCAAAAAGTGTCTTCTGAGACTCGCGAAAGACTGTTAGCCGGCTGGATGAAGTGCTCCCTATACACAGTGGAATCGTAATCAGCCACAAAAAGAGTATTATTCTTGGGACTGAAGATGTAGCTCAGTTGAGAGGGTGTATGCTAGGGTGCACAAAGCCCTGCTTTTGGTTCCCAGAACTACAGAAATTGGGGAATGGTGGCACAAACCTGGAACCCCAACCCTTGTTAGGTGGAAGCATGAGAATTATAAATCCAAGGTCACCCTCAGTTATATAGTGAGTTTGAGGCCAGTCTGGAATAGTGAATGACTGACTGAATGAATGAATGAATGCTCAGAAAATGGTTGGAACTAGAGATAACATTGAGCAAAGTGAACCAGACTCAGAAAACAAACACCAAATGTTTTCTGTCACTCACTCACTCACTCACTCACTCACTCACTCACTCACTCACTTACACACTCACTCACTCACTCACTCACACACTCACTCACTCACTCACTCACTCACACACTCACTCACTCACTCACACACTCACTCACTCACTCACTCACACACTCACTCACTCACTCACACACTCAC
>CABHPP010000639.1:0-16152 GCA_902168425.1 Peromyscus attwateri | reverse complement strand
GGAATTCCTTTGCCTACTCTGTTACCAAAAGGATGGCCTCTCATAGTTATTGATTTAAAAGACTGTTTCTTTTCAATACCCTTACAAGAAAAAGACAGAGAAAGATTTGCTTTCACAGTGCCTACTTATAACAATTCTCAACCGGTTAAAAGATTTCAATGGAGGGTCCTCCCACAAGGAATGTTTAATAGCCCAGCTCTGTGCCAATATTTTTGTACAACAGCCATTAGAAGTGATATGTAAAAAATTTCCTAAATCTATTATTTATCATTATATGGATGATATTTTATTAGCTGGCTCAAATGCAGATACTTTAGAAAGAATGTTTGAAGAAGTAAAGAAAATTTTGCCTTGCTGGGGAATACAAATTGCTCCTGAAAAGATACAAAGAGGAGATTCTATTAATTATTTAGGATATAAAATAGAGCTTCAAAAAATTAGACCCCAAAAGGTGCAAATTAGGCGAGATCGATTGTGGACACTTAATGACTTTCAAAGATTATTTGGAGATATTTCTCATCTATGAACTATTGTTGGGGTAAAAAATGATCAACTGAATAATTTGTTCAAAACCTTAGAAGGTGACAAGGACTTAAATAGTCCAAAAGAATTATCACCTGAAGCTGAGAAAGAATTGACCTTGGTAGAAAAGAAAGTACATGAAGGGCACGTGGATCGTATTGATCCAAAGCTGGATTGCATTTTGGTTATTTTACCTTCTAGGCATTCTCCTAAAGGAATATTAATGCAGAGGGAAGATATTATATTGGAATGGATATTTTTACCAAATAAAACAAATAAAAAATTAAAAACTTATGTGGAAAAAATCTCTGACTTGATTTGGAAAGGAAAATTGAGACTTTGTCCATTAGCCGGAATAGACCCAGCAGAAATTGCCATACTTTTAACTAAGGAGGATATTGAAAAATTATGGACAGAAAGTGAACCTTGGCAAAGAGCTTGCAGTAATTTTTTGGGAGAAATTAACAGCAAATATCCCAAAAGCTATAGAATTGATTTTACAAAGAGTACTAATTGGATTTTGCCTTGAATTGTATGGGAAAAACCCATGTCTGTAGTTCATACATTTTATACAGATGCTAACAAACAAGGTTTAAGGCAGGTTACAAATCAGAAAATTTAAGTAGAGTGATTCAAAGTCCTTATAATTCAGTTCAAAATCGGAACTGTATGCTATTCTGTTGGTATTAATGGATTTTTCAGAACCTTTCAACATAGTTACTGACTCTCAGTATGCTGAAAGAGTGGTATTACATATTGAGACTTCAGAGTTTATCCCTGATGCATCAGAATTAACTTCACTATTTATTCATTTACAAGATACAATCAAGAAAAGGAATCATCCTTTATATATAACTCATATCTGATCCCATACTGGTCTGCCAGACCCTCTAGTACAAGGCAATGATGAGACTGATAAATTATTGCTAGGAAATGTGCTGGAGGCCTCAGCATTTCATAAAAAACATCATGTCAATAGTAAAGGTTTAAAAAAGGATTTTTCCATAACCTGGTAACAAGCCAAGGAAATTATAAGGAAAAGTACTACTTGTTCCTTTTACAATCAGACACTATTACCAGCAGGATGTAACCCAAAGTGTACTCAGAGGAGTGGAATCTAGCAGATGGTTGTGTTTCACTTCACAGAAATTGGAAAACTGAAATATGTACACCATACCATTGATACTTATTCAGGATTTCAATGGGCAACTGCTTTGAGTTCTGAAAAAGCTGATTCTGCAATCACTCATTTGCTAGAAGTTATGGCCATCATGGGTATACCTGCACAAATCAAAACTGACAATATTCCATCATATGTCTCTGTTAAAATGAAACAGTTTTTTGCTTATTACAATAGAAAGCATATTACATGTATACCACATAATCCTACAGGCCCAGCAGTTATAAAAAGATCAAACAGAACTCTAAAGGATATGCTAAGTAAACAGAAAGGGGTAACAAAAACCCCCAGAAATAGACTACATAATGTTCTATTAACTTTGAATTTTCTCAATGCCAATGAGAAAGAAACAGCAGCTACAGAGAGACATTGGATAATAGCAAAAACTACAGAATTAAATCAGCCTATATACTTCAAGGATGTGCTGACCTCAGAATAGAAACCAGGATATGTGTTACATTGGGGATGAGGTTTTGCTTTTGCTTCTACAGGAGAAGATAAGCTATGGATTGTAGATGTAACCAACCGTCATATAAATAAGAAACACAGATCCAATGCAAAGAAGAAAGCCAAGAGGTCAGAGCTAAGAGCCAAAACCTTACCCTTCCTCCTGCAGTGGTCCTACCTCTCCAAAGGAGATGGTATTTCCTGTGTTAAAGTCTTTATATAGTTTCTGTTCTGCATTCTCATTGGCTGTAAACCCAACCACAGGACTGCCTCATTACAGCCTGTCTGTATAGACCTCCAGGTGTTCTATGGTTGGTAATGAGATTAAAGGCATGTGTATCCAATGCTGGCTGTATCCTTGAACACACATAGACTTACCTAGCTCTGTCTACCAGGTGCTGTGATCACAAACGTACGCCACCACCGCCCTGCTTTCCTATGGCTTGCTAATAGCTCTGACCCCCAGGCAACTTTATTTATTAACATACAAATAACATTTTGGTACAAAGAAAATATCACCATAATGGATACCATCAAAACTGATAAAAGTTCGATTTGAACAAGAGACCTCTTAATTAGAGGAGGTTCATCAACCAGCATGACCATCCAATTTAAACTAACTTATGCATTAACACATGCCTTTTCATTTAATCAGAAAATAACTTGCTGAAAAGGAACCTTCCCAACAATTAGTCTTGGGGACAGGTTTTTGTATTTGTCTTTTGGGAGAATGAAGGCTAAGGAACCTGAAGAACAGTGGACAAATGAGACAACTGAAGAAAAAGGACAAATCATCTGTCTCAGGAAAAAGAGTAAAATGGCCTATTGGTATTATCATTTACAAAATTTCATAAGTCTTCCTAAATGTTTGTTTCTGCTCTTCTCTAAAGAAGTTTAACACTATTGGTCTTCTTGTAGTCCCAGTTCAATTAAAATTTAAGGCTGGCTTAAGAGTTGGAGAATGGCTCTCTCCTTTAAACTCAAGCATGTTCTTAATAGGAAAATGCAAACTCTCTGTGTCATGCCAGAAGAAAAGAGCCATCTTTTTTTAAGGGACTATTCTATTACTAATCTCAACTCTTTGATTTTATTCTGATTCATCAAGTTACTTTACAAAGAAACTGAATAGGAAATTATCCTCTATTGTTTCTGAATGCTTTGAACAGGATATCACCTTGTAAGAGAAATGCCTATTACAGAGATAGAGAGACAAGCAAATACTTCAACAGTACTGAGCACACATCTGAGAAATTGTATGAACAATTATTAACTACAAAGTAGATTTGTAAGCTAGGTATATTGGCTCATGCCTTTAATCCCAGGACTTAGAAGGTGGAAGCAGGTATATGTGCTTCTGAGGTGAAAGTTACCCTAGTCTATGCAATCAGTTAAAGGAGAGCAAGATGTAAATATTAAGAACCCATCTGCGCTGCAAACTTCCATTCAAAGAAACAAAAAATATAAGATGAACTCAGAGACTTTTTTTTACTTAAGTTGTTACAAAGAGTTAGGCATTCACTCCAGTTCTGTATTCATCTTCCAGAAAACTGAATTGATCCAGTTTCAACTGTACTTTAATAAATGTTACTGACAGGAACTGTGCATTTAAACAGTTAAAAATAGAAAGAAGATAACATTAGCAATATCAATGATGATCATGAATAATCAACACAGGGAAGGAGAGATGGTAAAGAAGTTAAGTGCTCTTACAGGTCTTGCATATAGATGGGCTCAATTGTCAGTTCTTATATGGAGGAATCACACAACTGTTCATTATTCCAAGTTGTGGGTTCTAAGACTCTCTTTGGACTACTGTGAGGACAGGTGTACATGTGGTGCATATCCATGCATATAGACAAAGGAATCATATTCATTGAAAAAACATCAAAACAAACACAAAAAGCAAGAAGAATGACACACAATTGTAATCTAATGACTCAGAAGGCCCAGACACTACATCAAGGAAGAAAATAGTATCTTCTGCTGCATTTTAAAATTGAAATGGAGAGGAGGGGTAAAGCTCAGCAATGCAACATATGCTTGACATGTACAAAAACATATACTCTAGGACCATCACCCAATAATATATATATATGAAAAAAACCTGGAATGTTGAACAACCTTTATTCTCAGCATGTGGGACCAAGAGTCAGGTGAATCTCTTAGTTGGAGGTCAAACTGGTTTACAGAGCTACTTTTAGGAGAGTCAGGGCTACTCTGTCAAAGCTTTTCTTCAGAATCAAAAATTGGAACAACAAAATTCTAAAAATGTCAGGCTAGCAAAATGGCTTAGCATTGGATACCAATTCCATCACTTGTATTTTATGTGATTTACTGATACTATCTATACCGGTGGTGAATTAATGGCTGCACCAGAAGGAAGCTGGCTGATTCATTTCAACCACAACATAGTAGAAACATAGAAAAGGAAATGGGTTGAGGCTATAGAAACACACATCACAACCACCAAAGAGATATTTTATCTAGAGAGGTTCCACAAGTACCCCAATGAAAGTCACCAAGGAGAGACACATGTTCAAATACCTCATCCTATATGGGAGCTTTTCATTCAGTTGACTAGATTCTCACCCAGGTCACTATGGTTCAGGATCATAAATGAAAATGCATTTAGGCACTTCAATGATCCTCATAGTCTGCAACAGCCTCTACACTGTTCAAATGTCCAAAGTCTCTTTTGACACTCAAGACAAATTCTTGACCGTGTCATCTTACACAATCTGAGAACAATTTAAATCTTTCCAACATCTAAATGGCACAGAAAACCCTTTCCCATTTCAAATGAGAGGAACTGAGACATAGTGAGGAAAGGCAAAGGAAAGAGTGAGACCCAGCAGGGCAACCATTGATTCTGGTAGCTCTGTGTCAGAGACATGGGGCTTCATTTTCAAAAGGCTTAGATGGTTCTGTAGTGGTATTGTATTCCCCCAAATATTGTGCATACTAATAAACTTATCTGGGGTCAGAGAACAGAAAAGCCACTAGATACTTTTAGGATAGGCAGTGGTAGCATACGCCTTTAATCCTAGCATTCCAGAGACAGAAATCCCTCTGGATCTCTGTGAGTTCAAGGCCACATTGGAAACAGCCAGGCACGGTGATACACACCTTTAATCCCAGAAAGCCAGCCTTTAATCCCAGGGAGTGGTGGTAGAGAGCAGAAAGGTATATAAGGCATGAAGAAACTCGAGGCATTTGGCCTGGGTAGGCATTTGGCCTGGAGAAGCATTGGGCTGGGTAAGCATTCAGGCTTCTAGCAGCAGTTCAGCTGAGACCCATCCGGATATGAGGACACAGAGGCCTCCAGTCTGAGGAAACAAGACCAGCTGAGGATCTGTCGAGGTGAGGTGGCTGTGGCTTATTCTGTCTCTCTGACCTTCCAGTGTTCACCCCAATACCCGGCTCAGGTTTGATTTTATTAATAAGAACTTTTAAGATTCATGCTACATCTGGCACCCAATGTTCGTGGTACGAATTCATTAAAAAGCTGTGGTCTTGTGGGCCCCAGCTCAGGCCCAAGCTACACCCGGCCGGTAGGAGGATCCTGAGTTTGAGACCGGCCTAGGAGGCTTGGGAGAACCTTCAGCCTGGGCCAAACCACAAACAGTGGTGGGACCATGGAGGCAAAAGCTGCTACTCCAAGTTGCCAGCTTCTTCTCATCGTGTTGGTGACTGCAATGATGCTGCTACCTGGGACAAAGGATTTACTACTTGTTCAGAAAAGAATTGCCAGGACTATCGTGTTACAAGAAAGCATCAGAAAAGGTCAGTTTGGAAAAGTTTGGCAAGACAAATGGTGGGGAGAAATTGCTGTGAAGATTTTCTCTTCTAGGGAAGAATGTTCATAGTTCTGAGAGACAGACATTTATCAGGCTGTGATTACTCCAAACCACAGAGGAGGCACAAAAAATAAAAAAAAGTAAAAAAAAGTCTGCAAGAAACCATGACCACATCTAACAGTGACTTTGAAATCTTCAAAAAGATGACAGGATCCCACAATGATGATTCCACAAGGACTATGGTAAAGCTATTAAGCTGATTAACACCACCAAAAGATCGACTTTGGACTACAAACTGGTCAGGACAATTTTAGAGATGACTAGCTGAGATGATTCAGCCTGACAGACTACTCGAGCAAGGACTTGTGACAAGCCCTGAAATTTCCTATTATGCAGAGACTGGATAAATGATACAGGACTTGACAATTAACCTAAAAATTTTCTTTTCAAGATTCCCTAAAGATATCTTCACCCCAGAAATAAAAAAAAAAAGAGAGAGAGAAAATAGATATGAGATAGATCATTGAATCTACTCTGAGAAAAAAGATAAAGAAAAAATAGGATAAATAGGTAGATCACTGAATCTACACTGGAGAAAAAGGGGAAGATATAAAAATGACAAAAGATAGACTATTGAATGTATTATGAAAAGAAAAAAAAGAGAATATGGATATGATAAGATAAAAAGGGAGATTATGGAATCTACTTTTAAAAAGGAACTACTTGTTTTAAATAAGATAAGTAATGAAAATTTTTTTGGTCTGAGTTTATCAGATGTTACTGGACTGGACATTGTTAATATAATGGACTAGTCATCGTTAATGTAATCTTGACTATATGTATTGTATATACTTATTGCATAGTTTTTATTTGTATTAGTTATAAGCTTTTTTAATTTTAGACAAAAAGAGAGGAAATGTGGTGGTATTGTATTCCCCCAAATATTGTACATACTAATAAACTTATATGGAGTCAGAGAACAGAAAAGCCACTAGATACTTTTAGGATAGGCAGTGGTAGCATACGCCTTTAATCCTAGCATTCCAGAGACAGAAATCCCTCTGGATCTCTGTGAGTTCAAGGCCACATTGGAAACAGCCAGGCACGGTGATACACACCTTTAATCCCAGAAAGCCAGCCTTTAATCCCAGGGAGTGGTGGTAGAGAGCAGAAAGGTATATAAGGCGTGAAGTAACTCGAGGCATTTGGCCTGGGTAGGCATTTGGCCTGGAGAAGCATTGGGCTGGGTAAGCATTCAGGCTTCTAGCAGCAGTTCAGCTAAGACCCATCCGGATATGAGGACACAGAGGCCTCCAGTCTGAGGAAACAAGACCAGCTGAGGATCTGTCGAGGTGAGGTGGCTGTGGCTTATTCTGTCTCTCTGACCTTCCAGTGTTCACCCCAATACCCGGCTCAGGTTTGATTTTATTAATAAGAACTTTTAAGATTCATGCTACATGGTTCCCTTCTTACAACTTCCAATACATCTCTCTCTTTGGTTACTTCAACTCTATATATGCAGCTCTTCTTGGAAGGTGTCTCATCACTTAAGTATCTCAACATGTAATGGTCTTAAATTGCAACCCAAGCTTCATCCTTATAGTACCATACAATGAACTTAGACAGTCTCCTCACTGGATCTCTTACCATACCAAACACAGATGCCTACAACAGAGCTGACCTGAAAATGCAGACTAAGAATGTATAATCTTAAATTTTGCATCATTCTGCTTTCCAGAATATGTTCAATATCAATGATTCCCCCAAATTTGGCTTCTAAGTTGAGATATCCCCTGTGTGCTTGAACAAGAGTTGTGGCAGGCTTTGAATAAAGTTGCTTCCTGGGACTGGGAATCACTTTGCCTATTCTCTCCATTAATGGAGGGCGTAGAAGGATGGATTCTTACCCTTAGGGTACCTTACTAGGGTTTCAATGTACAGTAAGGGCCTTATTTTTAATGGTGACAATCTCCCTGAAAATTGCTGACTCTGTTCAGCATTTGACTACCTTCTGCAAATTCATAGTGCTGTTTTTCTCAACAATCTGTAGACTTTTCTTTATGATCCATTTCTTCATTTTTTAATATAGTAATGAAGAAATCATAAGTAATAGCTATCCAAGAGAGTCAATATTCCATCTAAGCACCATTATGTTTTTTAATCCTGCCTTACTCAATTTCTTGAGGACATGGGCAAAATAAGAAAAGTTAGGGGCCAAAATATCACACAAATGATTTCTATTTTAATTCTCCTGAAATCCTTTGACCTCTACCTCCACTATGTGCAATACCTTTAAGAGTACTTCATTCAAAGTACTACAAGAATAACCAGTTAATCTCTGTGTGCAGCTTTCTTTGTCCTTTGACATCTAAATTTTGATATGCTCAACATTCCCCCCAAAAGTCATCATTCCCAGTACCTTTGAACAACAAAATAACTTTTGTTTTACCACATTCTGTTACAACATTCTTTTTTCTTGCTCTGATTCAATTCTCTACACAAAAGCATCTTAGGTAACAAACATGCTTATTTGGCTCATTCTGCCACATCACAATCCATCATTGTCAGCGTTTAGGATAAATATTTAATCTAGCAACTGAAGGCAAAACCATGAGGAATCTTTGTTTCCAGGTTTTCTCTCTAATAAAGTCATTGTCTTATGCCATGCTTGCTGTCTTATCTAGTGCAGGCCAACTTTCTTAGGGATATTGCACACTCAGTGGAAGGGCTATCACCCATAAATCATCAATCAACAAAATCTCTCACAGACTTAGCAACTAGGTGTTCTGATGTGGCCTATCCTCAATGGATGTTCCCAAAGGTGATTGTGAGCTCTGAAATGTTGACACCTAAAAGTAACTAGGACACAGAGACTATAATATATGAGATTTAAAAACCCAAACCAAATGAATCAACTACATCAATAACTTAAAGAGCAAAAAAAAAATTGATGATGATAACAAGTAGCAAAACAGATACACTAAGAAATGAAGAAATGCAAGTTTCTGAGAACAGGAAGAGAAATCTAAAATTGTTCCTCCACAGAAAAACTCCAAATGAAAAACCTAAGGAAATCCTAACATAATGTAGTAATTTTCCATAAAATAAAAATTACTGAAGTTCCATCATTTGCCAGAGAAAAAATATAACTATATCATAACTAATAAAAAAACTCATACAACACAGATGGTACCACTGATAAAACGAGACAGAAAGACAGACCTACAAATAGAACATTGTCCCTTAAAAGAGAATTATAAGTTTCTAATGAAAATCAAAATCAGAAAAATCACTGACAACCACTCACTTTGTGCACTCCAGTTCTCTCCTTCACCAATAATAGAAAATGGGCTGGGTGAGAGACTGTTCAACCAAAATTGGAATTATTCACTTGAATCCTGATATTTCTACATTTTAGAAAATTGTTTTGGCTACTAATACTATCTCATTCTCCTTTGATAAAGAATAGGATGTCTATTAGAAGATTTAGAAACAATTTTTTTATGATTGAAGTTTAGATGTAAACCTGCATCAGAGTGAGGAAATGAATTTTTTTAAATAAATGAAAGACAATAGTTTTTTAAAGATATTGTATGATTTTATTATATACTTAAAGCAACCTGATTTCTCTAATTGCTTTATAAGTCATAAGAGCTTTTGAAAATGTCTAGACCCATTGTATGTGTATATTTGTATGTATGAGAAAGAATATTTTCCATGTGTGTATAGGCAACAGAGAAAAGAGCATGTCAGATCCCCTGGATCTGGAATAGCAGGTGATTATAAGCCTCTGAACTTGGGTGCTCATATCTGAACTCCCCCAAGAAGAATACAAGCTGAGTGACATTTGCAGCCCAAATACTAATTTTTTCCCAATAAACTAAATGTCTTTCACAGATTAGCCACATCAGAAGCCTAAATAAGTAAATAAATAATCCCTGGGAACCACATGAATCAGTATTAAGATGTTGGGTATGGGACCAGGAAGACTATCCCCAGACCATCCCCACTCTCAAGGATCCAATATTCAGGGTTGCCCTGAGAGCTGAAACAGAACTCCAGCTGCAACTTCTCTCCCATTCCATGTCTCCTGTGGATCCCAAAAACCATCCCCACCTATCCTTCCCTACTCACTCCATATCTGAGTCCCATCACCCACTGGGATGGACACTCTCTGGTCAATTACTCATATTCCGGAAGACCAGTTAGGATGTCTGAAGATCTACCACATTGTCTCTTACCCCACAGATGATTTTAAAAGTTGCTCCTATCAGTGGAGTAGAACATCAGAAACAGCTTACACTCTTCCCACTCCATGCCTCCTGTGGATCTGAAGATCATCTCCCCTTCATTCCTCTTCTCCCAGTTCCCAACACCACCAAGCATTTTCCCTTGAACACACCAGCCAAGAAGGCCAGGAAAAAGGCAACACTCATTCAACACACACTCTGAAATTCCAGAGAACAAACACAAAGCCAGGAACAAAACTCCCATCCAACAAAGCTGATGTTAGACACCAGCACCTATACCTATTATCAACCTAAACCCAGATGCTTAGCAGAGCAACATAATTAATAAAAGCCAGGGTACTATGTCACCACAAGAACCCAGGTATCCTACCACAGCAGGCCTTAAATACTCAAAAATAATTGAAATACAAGGGGAAAAACCTTAAAACCAAATACCTTAAAAACAAATCAAATACAACTGTTTAAGACCTGATAAATGGAAATAAAAACAATAAAGAAAACAGAAACTGAGGGAATTCCAGAAATTAAAAAATTAAAGATTATAAAGAGGAATTACAGAGGCAAGGTTCACCAATAGAATAGAGAAATGTTAAATGTTAACCTCAGAACAAAACTGTTTTCCCTCTGAGCAGGCTGGCTTAGCAGAAGGTCACAGCTGTTTCTGTGCAAGACCAGCAGGCATTCATTTGAAGGAGCCCTGGCTTGTTTTCTGACTCAGGGCTGTGACATCACTGTAAATAATTTCTTTCTTTTCTTTTTATAACTTTTTTTAAAAAAATTATTTATACAGTGCTTTACCTGTATGTGTCTGTGTGCTGTGCCTACCAAGGGCAGAAGAAAGCAGGAGATGACTGGGACTAGAGTTACAGCAAATGGTTAGCTACCATGTGGGTTCTGGGAATGGAACCTGGGTCCTCTATAAAAACACCCAGTGCTCTTAGTTGCTGAGCTGTCAATCTAGCTCCTTTTATATTTAAAGTTTATTTTCATAAATTTTTAAGTGAAAGATATTACATCACTTTCCCCTTTTATCTCTTCATTCCATCCCTTCCCAAATCCTTTCCAAATTCTCCCTTTGTGAGTGTGGGTGAATAAGTATGCTGAAATACATTAATACAACCTGCTGCATCTGTATTTGTTGGTTTTATATATATGGATAATGGGCTGACCATGTTGTATTGGCTAAATAATTAGGGGGCCTCAACTTTGTCTGAGGTTAATTCTCTCAGGAGAATTCTACTTTTTAATCAGCATCTGGTATCTGATCCTGACTGGGCTACCTTGGACAGGAAACATAATCAAGAATAGAAAGCTTAGGTAGGAAAATACCTTACCAGTTAAGAGCACTGAAGATTCTTTCAGAGCATCCAGCTTCCATTCCCAGTACATAAAAGACTCACTAATATCTCTAACTCCAGTATCAGGAGTCCTGACACCATCTCTTTGCTTCCCTGTCCACCATAAGTAGAGGAGACTTTGACCATAAAAATTATTTTTCAAGTTGTGAGTGGTAGTGCATTCTTTTACTGCCAACAAACTGGGCACAGATGCAGGAATATCATTGTGAGTTTTAAAGCCTGTGACACAGTCGACACAAACACATGCACATGCACACACACACACACACACACACACACACACACGCACGCACACACACACACACACACAGAAAGAGAGAGAGAGAGAGAGAGAGAGAGAGAGAGAGAGAGAGAACTGAATTACATACAAGAAAAGGAGCATTGGAGAATTAGAACAACACAATACCTCTTAAAGTCATTTGAAGTGTCTGTCACTGGTGCCCATAGAATCATTTTCAAAAATAAATATGGCCAAGCATGAGAGCACATTTCATTAATCCCAGTCACTGGGAGAAACTGAACATTTGACAGTGGCCACCCCCTTACCATGTGACCTGAACTGCCATTGTCAGCTGGGTGTTATCCAATGCATCAAGTCATAAAGTCAGACATGCGCAGCTGCTGTGGGATTGTCTTTCTGTATTCTGTGAATATGTGTTGCTTCCATTGTTAATAAAGAAGCTGCTATGTCCTATGACAAGGCAGAACACAATGCAGTGGGTAATCCAAGAGAGATAGAGCAAGGAGAAAGGTGGAGTCAGAGGAGATGCTGCTACCCATAACAGCTGTGGTCATGGTGCACACTTGTAATCTCAGCCCTTCTTGAAACATGGAAGAAGGATCAGAAGTTCAAGGATTCAAATGAGGTCAAGGTCAGTCTGAGTCACAGTGGGCTACCTGAGAGTCTGTTGCAAAAGAAGTCAACTAAATACACAATAGTAATAAAGTCTAACGGAGAGAAGATCAAACAGATTTTCTATAATGGGGGCAAAAACTGAGGGGATGTAGCAAAGGCTTAGCAAGTAACAGTAGTGATTACTTTTATTGGGGACCTGGGGTTGGTTTACAGCATTGACACGGAAGCTCATAGTCATCTTTTATTCCAGTTGCAGGGAATCTGACATCCACTTCTGGCTTTGATATGTACCAGAAATACAATTGGTACACAGATATGCACATAGGCAAAGTACAAACATAGGAAACCTTAAATTAAAGCTACCATCTTCTAGTAAGAAATGTGCTGGGAAAAAAAGTGGGGCAAGAGTGGCTACATATGGTGTGGGTTATAAACATAAAAAGGCAATAGTGTCAAAACAAGCACCAGGATTGCATACACAGTTTTAGTAGGCTGAAGTACAGATGAGTAGCACTCTTGGATTCTGGCTTTGCATGATTTCATGTTTACCTCCTTCTTAACCCAGGGCCCCTACATTCACAGAAAACACCAAACTGGTCCTAAAAGCCACACTGGATAAATGGGTTTATCACTGTGTGCCACACCAACTCCAGTGTCGTCCATGTGACATGAACAATTAAGTTATAATAACAGAGGGGAGATATGTGTCCCATGGGACTAACCTCCCTGGAGGTCCCTGGCAGAGTGCCCGTGTTATGCTTCCTTCTCAAAGAATATGTACTTCCCATATCATGAGCTCCCTGGGCTATGGGTTCTGTATAATTGCTTTTCTGATAATCTTCTAATTAATCTATTAAGCACAGCCAAAATTAATGAATGCTTGGGTTGTGAACTATGGAGGAAAGGGGAAGCTGGACATGGATCTTAATTAAATATAGCAGAATGAGCTATTTTTGAAAGACCCCAAGCCACTAGAAAACATATGTATAATAGTTCAGGCACTTCTAGGGAATGAACATTCACCCACTGGGAATCCCTTAGGAATCCCAACTAAAGTGATTTATGGTAGAAAATGTTATCTCATAGGAGGCAGATGGTGGGCCCCTCTGTTGAGGAAGTTCAGCATGGGAAGCTTAAGGACTACAGCAGAACCCCTTCCCCTTACAGGCAAAAAAGTACAAGAGTCCATATTCCAGCAGGTAAAAGGGTTTTATATAAGAAAAGATATGTGGTGGAAGAACTGAAGAAAGACTTAGAGAGGGTCTGCAGCATCCAAATTGGCTAAGTGGGTCATGAGAATCAGAAAAGTAGAAGTGTATAATAAACTAGAAAACTGCTGAGATAACATAAAGGACGCAACTGCAACCGCAAGAAGTCTACACAAGTCTAGGAACTGTATTAGGTTTAGAAATCACACACTGCTCTTTGGGTCATAAAGTTCTGGTGGGTGAAAGGATAAGTCTAGCACCGATTAATAATTGTGTGCTTGCTGTTTTTTAAAGATGATGTAATTGAATTATTGCAAAGCTCTTGTTATTCCTTGTATGACTTGATAGTTTTCTGTATATAAACTACTGATTTGCAGAAGTAAAATTGCAGCAGATTTAAACCACTTCTGAGTGTGTTTGTCTGTCATTCGCCAAATCCTTGCCTTCCTGACTACCCAAGCCCTGGTTCTCCTATGGTCGTGGTACCCCTGGTGGTCCAGTCCATGGCAACTGTGACAAAGCAAAGCACTGAGTCCCCCTACAAGGAGGATAACCTGTTCTCAGTGGCCTAGAAGAACATACTCCAGGAGTGTAGGAAAACTTTATTCCTTAATTTGTATTTGTCTGGACCATTATGGGACATTGTTTCTGTTATAGAAAAGTAATAATAGCATCACTTAAATAAATATAATGTCTCCAAACTACCATAGGACTGAAAATATGTCCTGAATTTAAGTAATCTGAACTCAAAAATCCTAACTAACTTCTGTCTGAAGAATAAAAAAAAAACATCTGGCCCAATGATTATCTACTTTTAAGCAAGAGCTACATTTGTTAGCTGATTTCACATTTGCTGCAATACAGAACCATTTATTTAGACATTTGTTAGGGGAGAAAATAACTGGAAGATTAATGATAGTTTACTGGACACAGAACTGTAATCCCAGCTCTTGGAAGGTACCAGGATTACCCCAAGGATGAGACTAGCATGATCTGTATAGATGAATTCCAGGAAAGCTACCCAGCAAAACTAGCTCAGATATATTGATTAATTCATTAATTATAATTTTAAAAACAGGGCAAATATAATTTAGCTACAACATTTTTTAGGCTTTATGACAAAATGAAAGACAATTCCTTACACAGTCTCAATATTATCCACAAGAAAAACATGAGTCTTTGTTCAAAGACAAGCTGTATGAAACAAAAAGCCTTAAAAACTAAGAAATGAAGTCATCTAACAGCACAATTTTCTACTATAAGAAAAGTAGAGGAAGTAAAAGCTCATACAAAAGATTTATTAAACAACGTGCTTGATCTATTTACTGAGATCATACCACAGAAAAAATATGTTCAAACATCACACAAGTAGTTTTAAGGAAGAACGCAGCTCAGTGGTAGGGCAATGCCTAGCATGAGCCCTGCCTGAGTTTCACTTCAAGATGAAATTGTCTAGAATAATAAATCTTAGATATAAAAAATCATAATTCTAAGAGCAAATAAGCTTTTTAAAAGAAAAGCTGAGTGATAATGATGATTTAGAACTAATTTGTGAATACATGGGTCACAAAGGTCAAACAGCAAACAAAAATCAAGCAGATGTGAATGAAAAACAAAATTTCTTCAACTCTGAACCAAAACCTGTGCAGTATGAAAAAAAGGAGCAACATTTTCACAGTTTACATGTTAAAATCATAAGCTGGGCAGTGATTTGTGTGGGGCTAAGAGCTACAAGAAAAGGCCATCCTCTCATGAATATGGAATTAAAAGCCACCTCAGCCTACTAAAGACCAGGTCACAAAATAAGTAAGTCTGGCCCAAAATTGTTAGCCCCCTGGTATTATTCTGCTTTTTCAAAGTACAACCTACATTGACATTTAGTGGTCATATAAAGAATATCTCAGCCAAATGTGGCAGCATAGACTTTAATCCCAGAACTCTGGAGTTCAAGGCAAGCAGATCTCTGAGCTTGAAGCCAGCCTGCACTACTCAGCAATGCCACAGCCATCATGGCTACATATTGAGACTGTTTCAAAGAACCTAAATGAAGGCCAGGTATGCTGGTGTAAGCTTTCATTCCCAGCACTTGTGAGCCAAAGGCAGGAGGATCTGTGTGTAAGTTCAAGGCCAGCCTGGTCTATATGAATGTTGCAAGACAGCCGGGCTACAGAAACAGAATGTGTCAAAAATGAAACCAAATCCAAACAAAGAGTATTTTTATTAGATCAAATTATAAAATCCTTTATTACTTAAGCTTCAAGAGTCTTTAAAATTTCAGTGTCTCCAAGAGTAACAGCCATTTTTTAGGATTGATTTATTTTTAACATTTAAAAGTATTTTTCCATCTTACATACCAACCACACTTCCCTGTTTCTCTTCTCAATCTGCTCACCCCACATTCCCCCACCTCCTCCCATCCACTTCTCAGAGAGGGCAAGGCCTCCAGGGCAGATTTGACTAAGGCTGGAATATCAAGCTGAGGCAGGACCAACCCCCCAACCCCTCTGCATCAAGGCTGAGCAAGGTATCCCTCC
>CABHPP010000637.1:3397-14758 GCA_902168425.1 Peromyscus attwateri | reverse complement strand
ATGCTGTTTTTATAACTATAGCTCTGTAGTACAACTTGAAATAGGCATTAATGATCCATCCCACAGTTCTTATATTATGAGAACATCATATTTTTAAAGACACATGCATTATAGTGGCAGTTGCCAGGAACCTTAGAACTGGAGATGCTTGGACAGTAGGATTGGAAGTTCTCACCCAGGCAGGAGTCCATATCCAGTCCCTGCCTCAAACAACAACCAACAAAAGAACTCACCTATGTCCAGATACATAGAATAAGTTGCTACTCTGCTGTTGTTAGAAAACACTGACCAAAAGCAAGAAAGGGTGCAAAGAGTTTATTTCATCACAATTTCAAGTCTATCATGAAGAGGAAGTCCAGGCCAGAACACTAGACACTATGGTAAATCTAACTCTCATTTTTCCATGAATTACTTAATGAATCAACACAGCAGAAACAAATTTGGAGTCATTCAGATGATTCCCAAGCTCTTGGTGACCTGTATGCTCAGGAAAAAGGCCACACACCTGGTGATGGCTGAGCTATTGGGATCTGGAGAAATGGATCCTCCAGGTGTGAGGTTTAATTGAGGGTGATGCCCCACCCCTTCCATGAATTCCAGTAGGATCACAGGTAGGCCAAGCCTCATTGACAATATTGGGTGTGGTCTGTTCACTTCAGGTGGAGTTGTTTCAGGGTCGTGGTTGTGTGCCAGGGGCATGGCTGCCATAGACGTCAGGTCAGGATGCTGCAGCAGGTGTGGTCCTATGATGGGATGAGGCTGCAGGCCTGAATGTGGTCTACCTGCTGAGCTGGAGCAGTGGGTGAAATGGAGCTCAGTTTCTAGGCTCTGACCTCTCCTGACTACATGGAAGTCCTGTGGTGGCCAGTGTGGGTGAGCCAGGGGCCCTTCTTTCAATCTGCCTGCACCTGCAGGGGAGTCTATGCAGGCAAAGATTCTGCTTCCTCTCCTCCGGCAATCCCCAGACCTGGTATGCATCCCAGAAAGCTTGAACCTGAGGGCTAGTTGACAGGAACAGAGGGACAGAGATTCCAGAGGAAGGTTTTGTGGGGCCAAACTGATGCTGTGATTTTTAAAATGACTTATATTTATTTTGTGCATTGGTGTTTTGCCTGCATAGATGTCTGTGTGAGGGTATCAGATTCCTTGCAACTGCAATTCCAGGAGGGAGCTGGGAAGTGAACCCTGAACCTGTGGAAGAGCAACCAATGCTCTTAAGGGCTGAGCCATCTCTCCAGTGCAATGAGTCTTTCTCTGTCCTGCCAGTCAGCTCCCAAATAATGAGAGAGACTTATAATTAATTATGAAATCTCAGCCTTAGCATAGGTTTGTTCTTATAACTTAATCCATTTCTATTCACTATGTTCTGCCATGTACAGCCCATCATGCTTCTTCCATGTCTCCTGGCATCACTCGCTCCTACATTCATCTCCTCTTCCTTTCTCTCCCTGTTAATCCCACCTGTACTGCCTGCCTATCTATTGTCCATTCAGCTTTTTATTACACCAGTCACAGCAAATACACCTTCACACAGTGTACAACTATCCCCAAACACTCCAGCCCTATTCTTTGATGTCTTAATTGACAACCAGAGGATCTTTTCCTGAATTCTGACTACCTTGAGATGAGGAATATTAGCCAGACTGCTGGAATGATTGCTTTCATGTCAGCATGGCTGCCTGCATACTCCACAGACTCCTTGAGAAAAGACACAAACCATGGCTACGAATAGGATCTGTGGCTCAGGTGATAGAGTACCTACCTACCTGCCTAGTGTTCAGAAAGCCATGGGTTCTAGCCTCAGCCCCACGTGAGTCAGACTTGGTGTTCATGCCTATATACCACTCCCTGGAGAGGTAGAGGCAGGAGGGTCATAAGTTCCAGGTCATCCTTGGCTACACAGTGAGTTTGTGGTCAACCAGGAATACATGGGACCTTGTCTTAAAAGACGAAAACAAACATCTTAAAATCTCCAACAGACAAAGAAGTGTACTAAAAGCCAGGAAAAGAGCAGTGTGTGTGTGTGTGTGTGTGTGTGTGTGTGTGTGTGTGTGTGTGTGTTTATACTTAGAGAAAGTGTATGTACTTAGAGAAAGTGCTGACTGTATCATTTGATGGCAGCAGCAGCTGAAAGGAAGCCCAGTTTGGCAGAAGGAAGTGAACATCAGATGGGAACACTATGGGTCACGTGATCTCGTGATCTCCATTGTGGCTGGAGAAAGCTGCCTTGTGTCCATGTGCAGAACTCTTGTGGATTGTATCTGCTTGCATGGGTGACAGGTGTCGTGGTATGCTGGGACAAAGGGGTGTTCTAAGTATGGAGAGAGAACATTTAAGACCATCAGCTCAAATTTCAAAAGTTTTTTACATTGTTATGAAATCAGAATGAGATATATTCACTTATTGTGAATGGATGCTTTGCCTGCACGTCTGTCTATCTGTGCACTACACTCTTGCAGTGTGCTCAGAGGCCAGGAAGAGGGTGTTAGATTCCTATGACCTGCAGTTACACATGTGGGTGCTAGGATTCATACCAGGGCTATTTGGAAGAGTATCCAATGCTTTTTTTTTTTTTAACTTTTATGTCTTTTTTTTTTTTTTTTTTGGTTTTTCGAGACAGGGTTTCTCTGTGTAGCTTTGCACGTTTACTGGAACTCACTTGGTAGCCCAGGCTGGCCTCGAACTCACAGAGCTCTGCCTGGCTATGCCTCCCAGTGCTGGGATTAAAGGCGTGTGCCACCACCGCCTGGCTGCTTTTTTTTTTAATATAGTTTTTGAGACAGAGATACTTTGTGTAGGACTGACTGTAAGGGGACTCACTATATAGACCAGTTTGGCCTCAAACCTGGAAGTTCTACCTGCCTCTGCCTCCTGGGAGCTGGGATTAAAGGTGTGCACCACCATCACTGGGTTATCACCGTGCTTCCTTGCTGCTGGTGCAGCTAATTATAATAGACTGAGTTGGAAGTAAGGATGCTAACAGTAACAAACTAAATGAAGTTGGCTTCTAAGGAATCCCCCACTTGTTTCAGGAAAGACAGCCCAGGACAGCCCACAGACGAAGAGAGCAATAACCAAGACCACAGCTGTGAGAGAAGAAGGCAAGTTTATTTAATGCCAATGTTTGGACACCTACAAGGTCAAAGACAGCAAAGCCAGGCTGCCTGTAGCTAAATGTTATCTGTGCTGATTAGGGTTTTGTCAACCCGACAACAAGATGGTTTATCTGGGAAGAGAGATTTTCCATTGAAAAACAATTCCATGAGATTGGCTTGGACAAGCCTGTGGGGGCATTTTCCTTTTTTCTTTTTTAAGGTTACCTTTCTTTCTTTCTCTCTCTTTCTCTCCTTCTCCCTCTCCCCCCCCTTTGTCTTTCTTTCTTTTCTGAGACAAGGTCTCTCTTTGTAGCCCTGGCTGTCCATAGACAAGGCTATTGTACAAGGGTAGCATTGTTGTCCCACCCTTACAGCCAAAGCTACAAACACATACATGACAACTTGTCAGGTCCTGCAGGGAATCCCCCAATTCTACAACATGCCACACACTCAGCGGTAGGTGACAAGTCCTAGCCCTCCCCTAAACCCATAGCTCCATTCATGGGCTTAGGGAAAAACTGCTTGGACTCACAGCATGGAGAGGGTTCCATCAGGTCTGCATGCATGATTGTTTGCATATGTTCATATGTGCATGCTTGTGTTTATAAGTTTGTATGTGTTAATCTGGTGTGGGGGGGAGAAGGTGCCTAGCAGGTCCTAAAACCTACCCATGTTTGTGTATGTGGAAATTTGGATTTTAGGGTAGAGACAAATACCTGAGCCTGACACTTGCCTTATATGACTATTGTAGCTGTGTCCAGGGTGTTTACAATAGTTGAGGGGTTCCTAGCAGGATGTGACACCTAGCCCTGTGCATGGGACTTTACTGTGTGGCAGTGGATCTCAGGAGTTCATGAAACCTAGCTGTGGAGGAGGAATATTGGCTGTGGGGAAGAATGGACCTAGCAGAAGCTGACACAGCCCTGTTTGGAAGGCTTTGGCTCTAATGAAGTTGCAAATCTAACAGATCCTGCTGCATAACTGCATTAGTGTGTGTGTGTGTGTGTGTGTGTGTGTGTGTGTGTGTGTGTGTGTTTGTGTACTTGTACTTGTGAATGAGGGCATGGCTTTTTTTTTTGTAATGGAGGCAATACCTTGAAAGACCAGTCAAATAGCATGTATTTGGGAGTCATTGGATCTAGGTAAGTGTATACCTAAAAGGACATGGGCTTAGATATATATGTATAAATGTATTTGTGTGAGTGTGTGTGTATGTGTGTGTGTGTGTGTGTGTGTGTGTGTGTGTGTTTAAGGGAGTAGAGGGAGAGAGATAGAGATAGATGAGAGAAAGAGAGAGAGAGAGAGAGAGAGAGAGAGAGAGAGAGAGAGAGAGAATGCCTGTAGTAGGTAATGGACACCTAGCAGGAGAAGCCCCTAGTAGGCTTTGGGCTTTGGCTCTATGTGGGACACATCACAGGACCTAACACCTAGAGATATATGTGTGCTTGTTTGTTGTATGGGGGATACCTACCTCACAGGACTTAACACCTAGAAGGATACGTGTGTCTTTCCTTTTATGGTGCCTATCTTCTAGGAACTGACAGCTAGCTGAGAGTTCATTGAGTTTGTTGGCGTTTTTAGGAGCGAGCATGCCTGAGAGTGTTTCTGAGTGTGTGACTGTGTACCTAGCAATTGATTATAGGGAGGGCGTAAATCTGGGAAACTATCTGTGTAAGAGTATTGCACTGTGAATATAACAAAAGAGGTATGTATCAGGACCAGACACCTAGTCCTGAGTAGACACCTTTGTCTATTATGGAGAGGGAACAGCAGGACCTGACCTTGGACTCTATGTGTCTGTCTGTCTCTGTCTCTTTCTGCCTGTCTCTTTGTATCTGTCTCTCTGTCCTTCTCTGTGCATGTGTTTGTCTATAGGGGATGGACACCTAGAAGGACAGCACACAGATGGCTGTGTGTAAATAGGGCTTTGGCTGAATTGGGGAGACCTTGAAGGACATGACAGATGGGTGAGTGTTCATGAGTATGTGCATGGATTCATACAAGCATGTGTGCCTGAGTGTGTTTGTGAGTGTGTGGCTGTGCACCAGGCATTTGACAATAGGGGAGGGTTGGCGGTACTAAAAAACGAGCTGTGTAACTCTTTGGATGTAAGGGAAAAGGTACCTACCAGGGTCTGACACCTCGCTCTGGGGGTGTGGCACTGCTGTAGCTGAGGTGATTCCTATCAGGAATGTGACCTAACCATGTATGTATATGCTGTGGGATGTTCCTTATGGCAAATGTGTTGCTCTGATTGGTCAATAAATAAAACACTGATTGGCTAGTTGCTAGGCAGGAAGTATAGGCGGGACTAACAGAGAGGAGAAAACAACAGGAAGGTGGAAGGAGACACAGCCAGCCGCCACCAGAACAAGCAGCATGTAAAGATGCTGGTAAGGCACGAGCCACGTGGCAAGGTATAGATTTATAGAAATGGATTAATATAAGATATAGGAACAGGTAGCAAGAAGTCTGCCATGGCCATAAGTCTCTGTGTTTACTTGGTTTGGTCTGAGTGGCTGTGGGACTGGCAGGTGGGAGAGATTTATCCTGACTGTGGGCCAGGCAGGAAAACTCTAGCTACATGTATATGTGGTTGTAACGGAAGAGATAAATACTAGACCCTGACACTTGTGTTATATGTATATGGGGCCTGTGTATGGCCTCTGTGGATGTAGGTGTGGGGATACTAAGAAAGACCAGATACTCAGTCCTGTGCATGGGGATTTGGCCATTGCACTGTTGATCTCTTGGAGGACATGTGACCCAACTGTGTAGAGGAGCATTTTCTTGAATGGAGAGTTGACCTAGCAGGACCTGACACCCAGGCACATGAGTTTAGAGCTGGTGTGAGAAGATAGGATTCATAGTAGCACCTGATACCTAGCAATTTGGGGGTGAGTGTCAATTTAAGTGTGTAGACACCTTACAGTTGATGACACCTAGTCTTCCTGACAAAGAGAAAATTTGTCTTCTCAATACATTAAGAATAAAGTCAAATTCCTCACCCAGGCCTTTATTTGTCAAGTCCCACTTTTCTTGTGTTCTACCCTTACTCTCCAAATTCCCTCAAATCCATATCTTGAAAATACTTTCTCTGATCAACTGCATTAATAATATATGACCCTGGAGTTCTATCTACCTAGTCACTGACAAATATTTTCTAAGACAGCTATCTCCATGACAATGCAGCACACTTTCTGAATGATCACTACCTTATAATTGCACACTTGCACACACACACACACACACACACACACACACACATTTTCCTTATAACATCATCATCTTTAGCACTGTTCCACACACACTATTATTGAACAGTCATGGCTGGAAACTCCCCTGGAATCCTACATAGACTGCTCGATGTCATGTCCTAAGGAATCTAGACAGCTCCCAACTGCTGCCACCCAACATACACTGTTGTGTTCATAAGACACACTGCAGAGCATCCCCCTGCTTCTCCCACAGAGACTCATCCCACTATCAGGAACTGCCCCCATGACAGGCCTTACTAGCTACTGCCCCCCAGGCCTGCTTCCAAACCCACCCATGCACCACTGGTTACCAGGCCCTGCTGGACACTCCTACCCCTGCCATATAGCCTGAAACACACTGCTTGGTTTCAGGCTTTGCTGGACACCTGCCAGAGGCCTCGATGCCCTACTATGTGTCTCATCCTCAGGACTCCCCAGTCCTAACCAGATATTGTGCATGATAACAGGCCTCATCCAGTAAGTCTCTCTTTCTACACCCATACTGCTGCCACAAAATCCCTGCCAATTTTCAGCCATGTTTACACCCAGCCACTGTCTAGTAGTGTATGTTTTCAACAGAATGGTACTATGTTGGGTAAAGCTTGAAGGCAATTATTGTATATGCATACAATATACTTCAATATACATGACTGAAATCTGCAAAGAGATGTATTAAGTGTATGATAGCAAGAAACATATATGTCAGTGATGGAGGTGTCTAGCAGAGCCTTTAAAATTGCAGTGATTTTTGGGTCAGTAGTGTATGTTGGGGATAAGGGTGGGTGTCAACCTTCTCTGATACCTAGCATGTCATGTGTGATGGAGCCTGGTGTTCATGTGAACCTGACACACAGCACTTTATATGCACTGTGGTTTGGACAAGGGTTAATGTCCAGCATGGCCCAGTAACTAGTAGTAGAGCCTGAGACCCAGGACATTGTATAGCATAGGAAGGAGTCCAGTAGAAGCTGATGCCTAGCAGTGTGGGTGTGTCTTTAGCAGAAGGAGGGTGTCTAGAAATGCTAATTGCTAGGTTTGTGCATGACCTACAGGAGGAGAAGTAACCAGCATGGTCTGGAAATTTAATAATTTATTCGTATATTATGTGGGGTTAATTAATTAATAGATTAATGTGGGGTGTGAGGTCAAACTGGACCTGATACCTAGTAGTAGATGTGTGGTCACAGGGGTGGTGGTGTGTCCAATGTGTTTGATAACTGTGTGTCAGAAGGGAACAGTGGAGAAATGGCGTGTCAGGCTCTTCACTATCCCTACTAAGTGTGTAGAAGCTTGTAGATGAGCTGGTGGCCATGAAGGTCTGTTCATTATTTTGAAGTAGGTTGGCAGCAGGCAATGTGATGTTCAAGTGTGCATGATACTTCAAAGTGTGTGTGAGGCATTTAGGGTGTCAGAAGAGCCTGACACCTAGCAGTGCATGTGAGATAGCTACACAGTGATGAGTGCATTCCAAGGCCTTCAGTTAGCCTCATAGTTGCCATGGAGTGTTGCAATGCCCAGCAGGTCTGATATCCAACAGGGATACATGGGTGATGGAATGTGGTATCCAGTGGGCCCTGACACTATCATTGCAGATTGTGGTGGTGGGGTGTAATATTCAAGAGGGCCTGAACCCTAGCAACGTATGTGGAACTTCAGTGATATTAGTGTGTCAAGTAAGGTCCAATTCTAGGAGAATATTTGGGTACAGTGGCAAGTGTGTGTGCTATATAGCCTGGTATGTAACTGTTAATAAGGGATTATGTAGATGACATTTGGGATCTAGACCTAGGAATATATGTGTGGTGTGTTTGAGTGTTTGTTCTGCAAGGCCTGATATGTAGCAGTCAATGTGTGATTAGATGGTAAGTCATGCATGGCCCATACTTTAAAGTAAGTGTCTTAGAAGCTGTGGTGTGTGTGTGTGTGTGTGTGTGTGTGTGTGTGTGTGTGTGTGTGATGTAGGGGTTGTTTATCTGGTCTGACAGCTGGTAGTGCAAGTGAGGTGGCATGGCTGTAGTGTCCCACGCTGCATTATACCTAGTGTTGTACGTCAGTGCAGGAGGATTCTGTGAGTGTTTGAACCAAGTGTAACTGTGTGTCCTTGTCAGGACGTAAAGTGTCCGGCAGGACCTGACCTTTCCCCATGTCTAAGTACCCTGTGGTTGTAGGCATGTCTAGCATGGTCTAGAATCTAGCACTGTGTGTGGGACAGCAGAAGGGAGTTGAATATCTAGTCCTGATACCTAGAGAACTCTGTGGTGAGTGTGGGTGAGGGGCGTACTTCCTGTCCTTACACTGACCCTGTATGTACGTTGTTAACAAGGGGAGGGGCATGGGTAGCACATGTGAGTGTCCAGGTGTCAGCCCTGCTGCTTTCCCCAGCTGACTGGACATCCATACAGTGCAGTTGTTAGATCAGCTGGACAGCTCATCTCCATCCCACACGATGGGAGAGGTCTCAGCACTAGTCCCACCACACAGCACACACAACACCTCCACCTCCTCATAGACACACAATGTCAACTGTCAGTGATTTGTTGTCTACTGTGGGGTGTCAGGGGCCAGGCTCTCTCTAGATGTCCTGGGGGAGTGTCTGCTTCCTCCATGCTTCAGCCTCTGTACTATCATGGCTGTTGGCAGCGGGGCTCATAAGTGCACAATTCATCTTCTCCGAGTTATTTCTGATCCCCTGTCTATATGGCAGGAACTTACATAGTCCTCTTCTATAACTTTATGTGAACATTTGGGATCATTTGAAATGCGTACACCGTTCAGTTTTTTCATGGTTTCCTTATTGTTTGTTTTTAAATCTTCTTCTCAGTCATTTGTGGACAAGCCCTTCTCTGCCTTGATTTCCCTGGTTGACTATGAGAATCAGCTGGCAGGATTTCACTGGGTCTGTTTCTGAGCTTTCTGTTCTGTTGCACGTGTCCAGTCTCTATTACTTCCCTATATCCCTTTTTGGATCTCTGAGGCTTGTTGGGAAGTCCTGGAAGAAGAAGATCGAGGTCTGGAAGAATCTCTCCTGTCCTCTGCCATGTCTTCTAGGTTTAGGTCCAGATGGTTGTTCCATCTTGTGTTTGAGCATCAGACTGGATTTTGCTGAGTGTATAGATGAAGTGCAAACATCTGTCACCTTTAGAATAACAACTGGTACAACCTGAGAACTCATATAGTTGTTTGGATTTCTCTACTCCATGGGTCAAAGAATTCTGAATGCCAATTTATAGAAATTATGTTGTTATTCTAAATAAGTGCTTCAGTATTTGTTTGTAAATTGTCTCTGTCTAATACCAGTGAGAGATGGGCCGAGGGTATGACCTCAAGTTCACCTTCTTCATGTTAGTGGAGGCCTGGGACAGGTGGTCCATGGATACTGCCCTTCTCTGGAGATCCACTCTAGAGTTCAGGAAGGGAAGCACATTTAATTCCCATGGCTTCTCTGACATAATTCTTTACCTGGTCAGGCAGGTTTTCTTCGTTATCTGTGAGGACAGAGAAGCATAGGTGAATTTCTGAACGGTCAAAATGCAAAGGGGTCTAAGTTGGGCAGGATTCAACAGTAAGTACCCACTGGGAGGATTTCACAAGGGGATGCTCCTGTAGATTCCCCAGATCTTGTTGGTAATTTGGGGTGATTGTCTGTAGTTGGATGGTGGAAGAGAAACCATGTCATTGTCTTCCACAGCATGTCCTCCTGTTGCTGTGTGGAGACTCTGAGTTCCTCTGGAGCTCAGACAATAGGATGCTTGTCTGCTAGAGAGGGGAGGTGAGAGATGCTCTTTTCCCTCCATGTCACTAATGCTCAGTGTGCACATACTCAGGTCAGGAATTCTCGGGATGCCCAAATCAGGGTATGTCCAGGCATCTAAAAGAAAAAGCTTATGTTAGCCCAATGATGAGGCTGGCAGAAAGATTCATTTACCACCCTAGACCTATTTTATTCAGATAATAGCTGTTTTATTTTCAGGGGAATTCAGGACATAATGAGGCAGAAATAAAGTCCCTTTTCTTCCTATGTGACATTTTGGGGAGAGAACTTAGTGGGGTCTCCTTGAAAAGCCCTGATTGCAGGGACTGGTTTGTCCTAGCTGCTCTGTTACTGTCCCATATACAGGCTCTAGGACCAAGAAGGAAAAGCAGTTTCCACCAACATGTCTGTTTCTAGACGCTGTGGTTCCTGCACCCAGCTCACTGAACACTTGCCTAGATGAGACAGGATGCACATATGGTGAAGATGAGGTTTGTCTGAACATATCCACCAGAACCTGCAGAACTGAGGAGAAAAGGACATCAATGAGAGTTCTGGAGTTGACCTCTGAGACGACAGAGGACGCAGTCTGTTACCACCCTAGTCATCCTGTCTGTGTCAGTGACCTGAGAGGAATTTAAACATTCCCAACCAGTCAGGCTTCGTCCAAAAGAGCAAGCTACCCAGTATCACTTGGACTCACTTTTCTCCATGGGAGGTGAGTATTCCTGAGGAACTGTGGGGTTGTTGTGTAAAGATATTAGTGCAAACAGCATTCATTGTCTGTACCTGTTCCTGTTGCCTCCAGGAGGCAGGCATTGGAGAAGGAGAGAGTTAACTGTGTGAGCCTGATCCTAAGCTGACTTCTCGCATGTAACAGTCTAAAGGCCACCACATACTCCCTGCAGTGGCCAGCGATATAAGAAGTTCACATTAGGGCGGTGGTGGCGCACGCCTTTAATCCCAGCACTTGGGAGGCAGAGGCAGGCGGATCTCTGTGAGTTCGAGGCCAGCCTGGTCTCCAAAGCCAACACAAACTAAGTCACTGGCCAGTGACAGAATGGATGTCACAGCACACAGATGTGAGAAGATGTTCACCATCTTTGATGCATAGGGTTCCTCCTCACTGATGTTAGGATCAAAGAGGAGAGATTGCCACCACACCAAGTTATCTCAATATCCCTCTGTACCCATGCCTCAGCTGTTGTGCTTCTCTCTCTCTCTCTCTCTCTCTCTCTCTCTCTCTCTCTCTCTCTCT
>CABHPP010000635.1:0-11472 GCA_902168425.1 Peromyscus attwateri | reverse complement strand
TACCTGTGCAGAATGAAGGTATTTATTTCCTGGTAGCTGTAGCTTCCACCACTGTAGTTGTTTCCTGGACAAGGAATGAATTTAAACTAAAGGCAGAATTCATGTGGAAGCAGATCGTGACTGTCTCTCATGAAGTTATCACAGGCATGAAATGCATTGGGATCTTTATACTTCTTTTAGAGATGGCATGTGATGAGCAGAGATGGGTTAAGGTAAGACTTAGTCATTCTTTCTCCTTCTAAATAATCTTCAAATTTCCAGATCTACATATTAGAATGCTTTGTTTTCTGGGAACAATAATTTCATAGAAATGCTACCAATTAAAATGTATACGTTACAAATATAGTTACATTGATATATCTTTATTTTTATTGGGACTGAAATAACTTTAAAAATTAAGGGTGCTCTGTCCTGCGCCTCTTCCACTAGGGAGATAAATCTGCCTGTAAACAAATGGCAACTTTCTTTCTTTGACAGAGAGTTTTACAACATCAAAAGGGGCCCCAATGCCTTTTGAGAAAGGATCCTGATGTGTAAAATAGTTTGTTTACTCTATAGGAATGTTCTTGTGTGGTGTTTTACAACATCAAAGGTCACATTGTAAAGACTTTCTAGCCTGCAGCAGGTGTGATGTGACTGCAGCCTTTTGTCTTTAAATCCCTGAGCCTCCTTACCCTTTCCCAGCAGGAGCCTATGGTTGGTCACACAGCTAGAGGACTCACTGTACTTATAATTGGTTTAATAAAGGTTGGTTTCTGTAACTTTCTTACATGAACTGTTTGAGAAAAAAGTGTAGTTAAATAAACGATATAACTAAAGTGATTGACTTATCAATTAAAGTAGTCTAGACTCTATAAAAATATCCTTCAGAATGAAGGGAAGATTTGTCACTACCCTGATATTGTATATTAACACAATACAATAGATTCTTTGATATAGCAGAGTTTATGGGTTCAAAACACTTTTAAGTAATATTATTCAGGAGAGTATCATAAATTTAAAGTTTTCTTTGGTGGCTGGAAAGAAGGTTCAGTGGTTAAGAGCACATACTGATTTTGCATTAGTTTCAAGTTCATTGCTAGCACCCATGTAGGGTGACTGATCAGTGCTTGTGATTTCAGCTCCTGGGGAATCCAACAGCACTGCTCTCTCTCTCTCTCCCTGCCCCCCATGTGTGCATGTGTGTATTTGTGTGTGTATGCATATGTGTGTGCTTGCACATGCACAGAAGTAATTTATAATTAAATAATTTAAAAAATCTAAATCTTATTTTTCAGTACTTCAAAAGTACTTTTTGTAAGGGTTTGGTATTTAATTACGTCATCAGCCTTCACCGGTGTCCCAGCCTAAAAAGCGGGTGGGTGCTCTGTTCCCTCTCTTCCCTTCCTTTCCGCTCTTTCTCCCGGCGGGCCCCCTCTCTCTCTCCCTCCCCCCTCTGTCTCTCTGTCTCTCTCTTTCTCTCTCTCCTTCTCTCTCTGTCTCTCTCTTCCTCTCTCTCTCTCTCCCCCTCTCAATAAAGCTCAAAAAGGTAACCATGGATATGATTCTTTTACTTAGCACGCTCCTCCGCCGGCATGGCCACCGCAGGCGGTGACCAGCCAGGAGGGGCAGCGCCGTTTAACCAGCGCCATAGCTTAACCAGCGCCATATAAAATATAACTAACAAATGGTGCCGTGACTCGGATACACCACCGAACACCGAGGACCTGCTGACTGCTGCCACTTGCTGCTTCTCCCCCCATCCAATGAGACTGCGAGCGCGCGCGCATCCCTCGCCACCTCCGCTGGACCCCCCACTGCTACCGCCATGATTCTTCACCACACCGCTTTCTCTGATTAGTGAGTCCCCCCCACATTTTGGCCAGTGTAAATGGTTTCCTGAATCTCTGAGAACGACCGTTGAGCGCCCGACGTCTCACGAGCATTCCTGAGACCCAGGGTACGCCCAGCCATGGTCTTCATCGGCTACTCCCTATCGCAAGCCTACATTTTTGCTTCTTCCCCACGTCTGCAGCCTGAGATATTTCTCCCATTGGGACCACCGCCATGGGTGCGTCCTGGGGTCACGTGAGACCAACGTGTCTATCTGCTCGACAGAGCGGCACACACGGTCTGGATTCCCGCGGAGTCCTTTTCCTCACGTGGTGGGCCCCCGCTTCTGTAGCTGACGAGCTAATTAGCGGCCTGTGCCAGGGATCTGCCCATGGTTTTGGGGACGCCTGAGGCCTTGGCTCTGGATCACGTTTTTTTTATTTTTTATTTTTTCTCTCGGCTACAGCCATGGGACAAGGGGCGGATACATTGGCGGATAGGGGCGGGCACTAGTAAATCTGGCCGAAAAACAGCACGGGCACTAGTAAACCTGGCCGAAAAACAGCGTCTCGGGGACTTCTGCCAGCTAACGGGCACATAAGAGTTACTTTATCTCCAAGTTCTCCAAGCTTTCTGCTAAAGTTCTAAACACTTCTCCTTCCCCACGTGGAACCTTTTCCATCTGACTTCTGCCGGCAGTGGGCGGGCTTGGATGGCTTCTAACTAACCTTAACTCCACCCACTCGTTCTCAAACTGCCTTGTGAAGCACAGATGGGTCTGGAAGCGGCTAATTTCCATACAAATAAGTTTACTGTAGTCAGGATGGCTCTTAAGCCAAAAATCAGCTTATAGCCCCAGACAAGTCTTCCAAAAGTATTGGTTTATAATCTGCCTACTGACAGATCTTCCAAAAGCTGTCCTTAAGCCACCATTCATCAGGGAAAAAAAATTCAGGACATGGAGTAAAATCCGTCTCTTGTTCCCCAGACCTCCCTGACTAAAACTTAAGCATCTGGAGAGAAGGCTCCTGACCCCACAGGCAAAAGAGTCATCTGTGGCATTTAAGGTGTGCCAGGGAAGAGATAAAAGCCCAAAAATAAAATTGCCAAATACTGGCACTGATTCCCAAAAGCTGTTGGGTCCCTGTTTTAAGCGAGGAAAAGGCCACGGGCTAGCGGATGCCCTGCCAGGCCATCAACAGCCTTGTCAAAGGTGCCGCCTAGAAAGACAAAGAGTCAGCTGACTGCCCCCAGGCACCAAGATGCATGGGTACATCAAGCTAAGACCTCCACCAGACCTAGGCTTGGCTACAGACATGGCAGGGAACCCAGAACGCAGCAGGGAAGCGATCCATTTCTTTCCTTCTGGACACCAGAGCCACTGACTCAGTCCTGGGAGTTTTGGGGTGTCACCTCTCCTTTATTGTCAGGTACAGAGGACAGCCTTACCACCTCACCAGATTTAATTGCACTTTCAGAGTTACTTAATGAAAAAAGATCCCCACCTAAAATAAGAGCTCATTGCTTCATTCCAGATCCACTGCCTGTGTTTCTCACGTGCATACAGACAGGGCCCTGATCTTTGCCTTGTCCCTAATTCCAAAAAAGTAAATTCTCATGTACCACAAGCTTTTCTCTTCCCAGTTCCTTGTTCTAACTCAGCTAATGTTCAGCTAATGGTTCAAGCCCACCACAGAGCCAGAGTCCAGAGATCATCAAGTAAGAAACTGTAACAGCTAAAAGGTATTTACACCCCCAGACCCAAAAGCGTCTGGGCACTACAAAAGACTTTAATGTAAACATCTATTACTATGAGATGCTTTTAACAATTGATCACCTGTCTCCTAGATGCTGAACTGGTAAAGGAAACAGGTGCTTTAAAATAATCTATCTCTGATAAAGCTTAACATCTTTCAAAATCCATAGGGACAGGCAGGATCTACCTCAGATAAATGTCAACATAAAATAATAATGATTCTTTTATCTCTCAAGTTTTTTTCTGTGTCACCAGCATCTTGTCAGACAGAAAGTTCCCAGCCACAGCCAAGAGGGATACATGTCTCTAGAACAACGGATGACAGACAGCATCCCACAATGCCTGTCTACCTCCGAAAACTCCCCTTTTCCATTCCCCCCAGAGCCAACCGACATCCAATTGTCAGCTAGAAGCAGTTTTTGTGAGGAACGGTGCCCCTAGTCCCGTCTCCCTGCTTTTTTTTTATAATAAGGGAAAGTCTGGGATGTAAGGGTTTGGTCTTTAATTAAGTCATCAGCCTTCGCCGGTGTCCCAGCCTAAAAAGCGGGTGGGTGCTCTGTTTCCTCTCTTCCCTTCCTTTCCGCTCTTTCTCCAGGCGGGCCCCCCTCTCTCTCCCTCCCCCCTCTGTCTCTCTGTCTCTCTCTTTCTCTCTCTCCTTCTCTCTCTGTCTCTCTCTTCCTCTCTCTCTCTCCCCCTCTCAATAAAGCTCAAAAAGGTAACCATGGTTATGATTCTTTTACTTAGCATGCTTCTCCGCCGGCATGGCCACCGCAGGCGGTGACCAGCCAGGAGGGGCACTGCCATTTAACCAGCGCCGTAGCTTAACCAGCGCCATATAAAATATAACTAACACTTTTATTTTTCACTTCTGGTCTTAAACATGGGTCCTAACAAATACTAATCAGGTTCTCTATTACAGGTCCATATCTCCAGGACAATAATTCTTTCTTTATTTTTCCTTCTGTCATTCTATAAAGCTAGCATATGAACAATCAGAACAACACAGACTCTGAGGATGTCAAAACATGTCACTGTCAAACTTTCAGGAAAGAATTCTCTGCCAATAATTGACATTAATTATTTAAATGTGAGTCATGTGTAGAGATTTACTTTGTGAGAAAAACATTCCCATAGGTTACTAATGTCTAATACAATTTCAATTAGTATAAAATCTGAAATGAATACTCCCAAAGCAATTTGTGCTTCATAATATACAAGAAAGGAAAACAAACAGTACTGGAAAAAAATGAATGAACCCAAAATCAAGTATTATTTCAGGTCTGATGATAAACTCTAGAGAATTCTGTGTCACAGCACTCAAATAACAAAACAATTTTATTATACACCTGAAAAGTTACAGTGTGAATGAACAAAATACAATCCACACACAATCTAATTTAAGAACAGTTGAAGATATTTTTGAATCAGAGATAAAATAACTAACAATTAAAAACATCACAGAAGATCTACAATGAAAAATTAAAAGATACAACTTTAATGTTTAACAAATTAAAATTAATATCAATTTTGAAGATGAAGTAAGGAATTTATAATTGAGAAATGGAAATCCTATGAAAGATATTTAATACAAACCACAAAAAGTATCCCTAGTCCAGCAGGGGGCACTGTGTGCTTCTGAGAAATTGACAAGCCTCAGGGGACTCCTGACTCTCATGTACTCAATCTCCTGGGCAAAGCTCTCTGGACTAGAGGATGCAGCTCAGCAGGTGTTTCCTCAAAGCTGCCCCAGGCCCCTTTGGGAGGAGAGTTGTCCCAAGTGGCTGAAGAGATGTCATGTAGGGCGACCGTGATAGGAAAAGTCTCATCAGCCCTGCTGTGTCTGGAAGATGCTCTGTTGTTGGGGTCTTCTACCACCTCTGGTTCTTACAATGCTTCCACCTCCTCTTCTGCATATTCCCTGATTCTGGAGGAGAGGGTTTGACAAGGAAAATCATGTAGTGCAGCTTCTTTAAATGTGTGTGAGCTGAAGCAGACTCCAGCACCCCCACCTGCTGTCCCTCTTGCTCTTGCCCAATCTCACCGATGACTTCTATCTTGATTCATTAACTCTTGTGTAAATTTATGGCTGTCCTCATATCTGAAAATCCATCTCCCTAAAGCCATGCCAGTTAGATATGATTTTTATGTCAGCTACGTAGTAGGCAGGTTTCCATGAGTTTCCTTGGAAACCATCACACACAGTCATTCTTCACTGATCCTCTCTAATCCTTAATTGAGGACAAGCTTTCTTTTCCTTTCTAGTATAGGCACTTTTTGTTTTGTTTTTGCTTTGTGATTTTCTAAAACTTTGTATTTCTAATGTATTAAGAGAATTGTGTAATATAAAAGTATTCTTCCTAGACACCAATATTCACCAGTATGTGAATGGAACCATGCAGGGGGTTGGCTTCTTGTGCAATCTGAGGAAGGGTGCATGGAGAGTATATCTGTGCCCTCAGTCTGTATGGGAGAAGGCACTGGATAAGGAGCTCCTCATGAATTCAAGTCTACATACTATACCCAGAGAAGGCAAGTCCTTCTGACATTGATCAGAAAGTGTTTGATGATCACGGCCTGGGGGAAGTCACGTAGACACAGACATGATAGACTTGAACCTGCTCAGTGGGGTCTGTAGGTGACACTGAAGAGTCTGGAGACTCTCAGCTGACAACACAAACATCTGTCTCTTTGTGTCTGCTCAGGACTGTGTATTAAACAGGCCCAGCAGTGGGGACAATGTAGTCCCTTGGCAGCCTTAGGCAGGAAGTGACACCCAGGCTTTTGATGACACACACACCTGAGAAGGAATTTGGCTGACTAAGAAAAATTTGCATGAAGGTCCCTGTCCCTTATCTGGGAATTCTTAAAGGATTAGAGGGACCTGCACCATGTCTGTCTCAGCAGAGCTCAGTGGTGTCTGCACCATGGCCTGGACTCCTCTCCTCTTCTTCCTCCTTCAATGTACAGGTCAG
Source organism: Peromyscus attwateri (assembly GCA_902168425.1). Taxonomy (NCBI): domain Eukaryota; kingdom Metazoa; phylum Chordata; class Mammalia; order Rodentia; family Cricetidae; genus Peromyscus; species Peromyscus attwateri. The sequence continues at coordinate 4,932 of CABHPP010000635.1, read as the reverse complement.
GAGTCATCTGCAACCTGATCCCAGTTCAGGGAAACCATCTGACAGCAGATACATTCTCCTCTCTTCTCTCAGCATGGACATAATGTGTTTCTCTATTTTCAGGGTCTTTCTCCCAACGTGTGCTGACTCAGCCACCTTCAGTCTCTGCCTCCCTGGGAGCCTCAGCCAGACTCACCTGCACCTTGAGTAGTGAGCACAGCACCTCCAACGTTGGTTGGTACCAGCAACATCCAGACAAGGCTCTTAAGCGTATGATGCATCTTCAGAGTGATGGAAGCCACAGGAAGGAGGATGGGATCCCTGATCGCTTCTCTGGCTCCAGCTCTGGGCCTGATCGCTACTTAAGCATCTCCAATGTCCAGCCTGAAGATGAAGCTAACTATTACTGTGGTGCAGCTGATAGGAATGGATGAACACAGTGACTCAGATAAATGAGGAAGCAGGACAGAAACTGTTTTGCTTTCTTGCTACCAAGGCCTATGATTGTGAGAATGAATATCTGAAGTTCTTAGCTATCACAGTCATTGGATTTTTTCTGCTTATACTCAAGAGAATAGACCATAGGTCCAGCACTTCCTCCTGAAATCCTGGAGAAAGGGGGAAAAGACAGGGATTGTATAGAGTTCTCTGCTCTGTAGTAATATTGACTATGTAAAAGTCAAAAGTGATGTGCATACAGGTGAGGTGAGAATATTCTCTTTCAAGTTGGAGCAGTGGGTCTAAGGCTCTCACTGTTACTCACCATAGTTCATAGGAATGTCTTTCTTCACAAGATTGCTTTCTTGTCTCATGATCAAATTGTTTTGTATCTCCAGCAAATTCACAAGATGCACATTGTAAGAACATTTAAAGAGGCAGTGTGGTTGGAGCTGCCTCTTGCCAGGGAAAATAATAATTTAAAACATACACAAGGGCTGAGCAATGAATGAATGTGAACTTCTCCATGTCTCTCTGGACACTCCCTCTTTTCTTAGTGAGTCTACCCAGAGACTTTGAAAGAAGGACATAGTAACCACCATGTGGTTTAGTCTCTGCCAAACTGCTTTCATGACCTTGCCATATCCTCATTGATGCCAACCTTCCTACACACCAAGGCCATCTTTGGAATCTCACTTTAGGTTATAAAATAACCACTGAAATTACAAGAAACCATGTGTAGAAATAAACAAAGGAACAAATCAAAAACCATCAAAATTTCTAAAAAAGGCTCCTATTTTGCCAGGATCTTGGCTTCATTCTTTTGAACAGGTTTTCAGGGAGATGACCAGCAGAATTAAAGTTTCCTGAAGAAACTTCTGAAGCCAAACTCATGGGTCAGAATACTGCAGCAGCAAGTCCTGCAATCTTCTAGGATATTCCATTGAGTTTACCAAACTTCCCGAATCCTTACTTAGAATGGCATGACTTTTTCTTTTTCTTCCTTTTTGGTTCTTTCTTTCTGATGGTGACCAGAGCCTAAAGCCTACTATTTCTGGTGCTTTGGGCTTCCTCACTCTTTCCCTAACACTCCCCTCTCTCTCACGTGGCTGATTGTCTGCTGTATTAGTTACTTTTCTGTTGCTTTGACAAAACACCATGACCAAGGCAATTCATAGAAGGAAGAGTGTTTCAAGGGCTTATGTAAGTATCCATGATGCTGCGGAAGTGGCAGGCATGGCAACAGAAGAAGCCAGTGGCCCACATCTTGAATGTCAAGCAGGAAAATGTCTATTGTGCAAGGCTTTGAAATTGCAGTGACTACCTCCTCCAGCAAAATCACACCTCCTTGCCTTATCCAGACAGCACCACTCACTTCGGACCAAGTGTCAAATGACAGAACCTGTGGGAACAATCTCACTCAAGTCACCACATCCACTGTGCAACTGATCGCCATGCTGGCTTAACTCAAATGCATGACTTCTTTTCTTTCCCACCTTCATTCTCGTCTTTAGGGAAGCTGCCAAGATCTACAGCTTGTTTTCTCTGGGTGTGTTATTTTAAGCTCTAATAAAATTGTCCACAAGTTTAAAAATAACCATTGAAGGAGGGAGAGGGAGAATGGAAGAAAAGAGGACAGAGAGAGCGAGATCGAAAGAGAAGAGGAGAGTGAAGGGGAAGGGGAGAGGGAGAGACAGACTGACAGACAGATGAACTTATTCTACTGATATTTAAAGTTACTTTTGAAATATATGTGTTAATTGTGGTCAGTTGTTGATTTTTGGTGTCATTTGGGTTCAATTTATTTTGTATTTTAATAATTATGGCTTCTACCACAGTCTCTATGCTGTCTCATTTCCGTATCGAACCCAAAACAATGTTTCCTGTATTTCCTTATGTTTGGTTTCTTGGTTATGATTTTTATGCTGTTTTCATCATGAAAAATACAGTCATTGTACATAGTTGTGTTGAGTGTATGACTCTAGTTTCACTATTGTAGTCATTTAGGCCTTGGAATATATCACTCCAAACTCTTCTGGCTTACAAAGTTTCTATAGATAAATCAGCTCTTTTTTTCTGATGGTTTTTCCTTTATACGTTACCTGAATTTTTTCTTGAATGTCTCAAATCACTTTCTTGGTTCTGTAACTTAGTTCTTTAATTATGATATGTCATGGATTGTCTTTTCTGGTTCTGTCCAGTTGGTGTTCTGGGTACTTCTCTTATCTGTATGGATGTGCCATTCTTAGTTTGTAGTAGTTTTCCCCTGTGATTTTGTTAAAGACACGGTCTATGCCATTAATTTGAGAATCCTCTCCCTCACTGAGACCTGCAATGTGAAGGCTTAGTTTCTCCCTTGTGTACCATATTTCCTATGTGTTCCTTCCCCGGGTGCGGTTTTTGTTTTTAATCTTTCTTGTTTTGTCTTATTTGGACTAGGTCTTTTATTTTATCTTCAGGACTTGATTTCTATCTTCTGCTTCATTTATTCTGTTTGTAAGTCTTTCCCGAGAGATTTCTGTGTGTGTTATGGGGTCTTCAGTCCCATCCTCATTATCTGGAGTCCCCTTCAGGATTTCTGTGTCCTAATTTATCTATGTTCTTGAGTCTCACATAGTTTTTGTCATTTCTGTCAGATATTCATTTCTGCTTTCTTGGACATAGTTCAGACATTTATTCTCTTTAATTTCTTTCTTCGTTCTTGATTTCATTGAGTTGCTTATTTGCTTCTTCTGTTTAAAAATTTACACTATTTTTAATTGAACAGAATGTTCATACAGTATATTGTGATCACAGTTCCTGTCCACCACGATGAACACCTGCCAGATCCTTCCTACATCCTCACCTACCCAAATCACACACTTTGTTTATCTGTCATTAGAAAACAAACGGGTATCTAATAAACAGAATACCTTAAACACAAACAGACCAGTATAGGATAAAACAAACAAACAGAAAAATAATTTTAAAAATACACCAGAAACACATACATTCCAAAAGATAGAAAAATGTCTCATAAAAACACAATATTGTAAATGCCAATAAATACTAAAAATAACTTCAAAATTAAAATAAGTCCTGATAGAGAACTATGAGACAAAAATCATGCAAAAGTTCCTTTGAGTTAGTTTCGTATTTGAAATTACTGCTGTGATTGGGGCTATCCTTTAGTGTGGTTTGTATAACTAGTGATAGTTTATTAGAGAACAATACATTTTTCTTCACAAGCAGTTATCAAATGGAGATAGCTTCTGTTTTAGGGATGGGAGCTTGTGTCCACTTCTCTTCTCAGCTTTGGGAACCCATCTGGCTTAACATGTGCAGGCCCTTGTGCATACTGCCACAGTCTCAAGCTCTTATGTGCATCATTCCTGCTGTGTCTAGAAGGCCTTGTTTCCTTGGTATCTTTTACTGTCTTTTAGCAATCAGGAAAATGAAAATTAAAGCAATCTGAAATTTGACTTTGCCTCAGTCAGATTGAGCAAGAACAATTAAACAAATGATAGCATGTGATGGAGACAATGTGGAGAAAAGGGAATGTGCATTTAATGCTGATGGGACTGTAAACAGAAACAACCATCATAGAAATCATTGTGGTGGATCCTCAGCAAGCTGGAATTAATCTACCTCTAGGTGCAAATATACCACTGTTAGGCATATACCCAAAAGTCTCTGCATCCTAGTGCAGACATATTTTCTTATCCAGGTTCATTTCTGCTCTATTCATAACAGCCAGCAATCAGAAAAAAAATGCTGTATCAGAACAACTGACAAATGGATAAAGAAAACAGTACATTTACACAATGGAATATTATGTACGTCTTAAAAAAACAAAACTAAGAAATGTCTTAGGTAAACAGATCAAACTAGAGAAAAATATTCCTCAGTGAGGTAACCTAGATGACAAAGACAAATATTAAACATTTTCTCTTATGTTTGGATATTAACTTATAAGTTTCCAATCTGTGTGCTACAAACTGAATACCCACAAAAGATAAGACCAGGGAGGAGGAGAAGAGTTCCCAAGGAAGAAGGAATAGAAGATGGATCATGTGGAGAGTAAAAGGGAACCTAGAATTGCAGGATCAAATGGCAAGGGGATGGGATACAAGGGTAAGGGGGTTTATGAGGAAAGATAACTGACACTAAAGTCCTTTTGAAAAGCCTTATGACACCTGCTACTGTAGAAGCTTCCTAAAATACGTACACATATGAAAGGAATCTAAATGGAGCCTCCATACAATGCAGGAGACAACGTCCCAAATAGACATACTATGCCACCAAGTAAAGTCTGCTGTGCCAAGAATTGGTTACATTTTACTGAGTCACTAGACAAAGAGGTCACATGGAATGAGCAAACATCACAAAATAGTGCCAAAGCTGTTGAATGCTGTCCCACACCTGAATGGTTCTATTGCTTATGACACTTTCCAATGTTGTTGAGCTGGTTCCTCACTATCCTAACTAGAAGCTTTACCACTACTGACTTGCATTCATGATGCTGAAAGGTACTTT
>CABHPP010000633.1:20000-47885 GCA_902168425.1 Peromyscus attwateri | reverse complement strand
CATTTTATACCTCGGGAAAGGCGGGCAGGAGTGGTCCTTACCTGTTGAGGAAAGGCAGTGCTGGACCTCAGGGGCTGTTGGTCAAAGCCCACATCTGGGAAGAAGTTGGTCAGAGATGAGCCCTTTGGGAAATAAGGAGGTCACTAGAGCTGGAGTTGATTCAGGGTGAAGGAGGCACCCCACCTCACCATGTCCCCCAGGGCCTTACCTGGGCAGCGAGGAGCTGGAAGTCTGACTGCGGCAGGGACGGGGCTGCCTGGGGCTGGTGGGCAGGGGGCTCCTGGGCATGGGGCTGCTGCAGGAGCGGCTGAGGCAGCTCCTGGGGGGTGGGGTACGGGGGCGGTGGAGACACTTGGGCTTGCGTTTCTGTGGGCAGGAAGGAAAGCGGGCTTTGCTCTGAGGAAACCATCTGTGAAATAAACCAAGTGACGCATTAGCTTCCCAGTAATAAGGTCCTTCTTCGGCTTAGGAGAGTGGAGAAGAGTGGAGCGCCCGAGCTCCCTGACATGCTGAGATGACCTGCCTCTGCTCCTGTGAGGCACATCTCAGTTTTATGCCCCTGAAAGCATTTCTTATCAGTGACATTTCTATTGTTTAATCAAACAAGAATATAGGCAATTTCCTCCGTTTTCTCAGTGACAATAATGTCTTGCTTGCTGTTGAAGCCACAGTTGCTGGAGAGATGGAAGACTGAAAAGGTACCTAGCTGCACTACCATCTAAACTAAAGCAAGACACTAACACACCACTACCAACAGTGAAGGTCAACAAACAGTACCACAACCATGAACACCACCAATGGGAGGAGAAGGTAACGGGAGAAGAGAAAATGGCAACCCAATCTGCGGGACGGCAGAACCGAGAAGGCCACGAGTCAACTTGGCATCAAAGGAAACCCACCCCTCGAGAGCTCCGGGCTTGGGAACGTAGGGAGCAGGGGCCGACGTTAACCCAGGAGGGTCTGGCCAGAGTTTCTGTGAGGGGTGACTAGCTGCCCTCCCTGATGCTGGCCAAGGGAGTGGAGGCTGGCTCTAGAGAGAGTAAAGGTGAGGTCTCTGCATGCCACAGGTGAGCTCTCTACCTCCGACTTGGCTCCCAGAAACTGCTATCCAGACACAAACCCAAGTATCAAGCAGTATAGTGTTGCTCAAGGACTTTAAACCAGCCTGCGACTTCTCTAGAGAGAAGTACTAGAGCCTCTGACAGAAGCTCCCCACAGAAGGGAGAGATGGGTCTGTCATGAGGTATATGCCTCAGCAAGCTCCTACTCCTAGAGCTGCCTGTCAGCAACTCAGTGTCTTGTTCATAAACGGGAGGGGAGAACCAAGGACTGTCGGACCACCTCATGTCCAGGTGGGCAGAGTACTGGCATGATCATCAGAGCCCAAACTGACACATACCAGGAACACGGGAAGGAAGAAGTAAGGGAGAAAATAAATTTACTATCCTAACATTTAGGCTATTTAAGAAAGGCTTACCTTGGCCTGGTATGCTGGCACACACCTTTAAGCCCAGCACTTGTGAGGCAGAGGCAGGCAGATCTCTGAGACCAGCCTGGTCTACAGAGAGAGTTCCAGGATAGCCAGGGCTACACAGAGAAACCCTGTCTCAGAACACTAAAAATAAATAAATAAACAAATAAATATAAGAAGGAAAAATGGGGGCTGGAGAGATGGCTCAGTGGTTAAGAGCACTGACTGCTCTTCCAGAGGACCCGGGTTCAATTCCCAGCACCCACATGGCAGCTCACAACTGTCTGTAACTCCAGTTCCTGAGACCCAACACCCATGGCAAAACACCAATGTACGTGAAATAAAAATAAATAAATTAAAAAAAAAAAAAGAAGGAAAAATGAATGAATGGGAAGTGAGAGAAGAAATATGGGCATTAGGGAAAATTTCATGATGTTCAGCATTTGTTCAACACGAATTCCAGAGGGAATGGAGAAAAATCAAGAGAAATGTCATTGAATACATAATTAAAATTCCCAGAAACGATGGACATAAGTTTCCAGATAAAAGAAAACTCAGTGAACCTCCAGCCTCATGCCAAGCCACATTATCTCAAAGTTTCACAATACTGGAGACCAGAAGGACTATCCTAGATGCCTCCAGAGGCATGAAGGAGGTGCCATTCCAGTCTGGAGGAGATCAGTCAATACCTCTAAAGTCCCAGAGGGAAGTAGCTCAACTTAGAGTTCTCTATCTAGCCCAACGATTAACTAAATGGAAGGCATTTTATAGTCATGCAAGGCACCTGTGCTCTTTCCCCCAAGTTTTACAGAAGATCTGTTTTGAAATGTGTTAAGATTATTCCAGTACCAGAGTTTGGGCCTGAATTAGCAACACACAGCTAGAAAGCTGGATCAGCTACAGCGAAGAGCAGGGCATTAACATCTGGGAGCAAACCAAACAATCACTTCGTTCTTTCATCGTGTACTATGGGGGTCAAGTCTGACTACACAGACACCACATATTGTTCTAACTGAAATGAAAATAAAGGAGCAGACTGAGTAAGGTGTGTGTCAAGGGGCTGTGGGAGTGTTGAAAGAAAGCTAGATCCCAATCTTGGATGGCAGGATGTCTTTAGATAATGCTTAACAGCAAAAATCGAGAAGAAAGTAAGCATGAAATAACATGTTTATAGCGAAGAGATTAACTAAAAGGGTTGGAAACAGCCAACTCTGGGCAGTGAAACCTGTGGTTAATGGTTAGGGAAGACAAGCCCTTCAGAACTATTTGTCTTTTGAAACTACATGCATGAGTAAGATTTTTTTTAAAACCTACAAATTAAATAATAAATAAAAATATTAGAGAGTCAATGTTCTCTACCCTTAAAATGTAGCTAGAAAGCAAGATCACTTTTATAGCTCATAAAATAATCTCACAAAGAAAAACTAAAAGGAATCCAATAACATTTTTGAGGGAAGAGAGTTCGAGACAGGGTTTCCCTGTGTAGCTCTGGCTGTCCTGGATCTCACTCTGTAGACCAGGCTGGCCTTGAACTCACAGAGATCCACCTGCCTCTGCTTCCCGAGTGCTGGGATTAAAGGTGTGCACCAACACCACCCAGCAATCCAACAGCATTTTAAAAAATTTAACCTTTTTAAAAATTCCTAAATGCTGTCTCATCTTCCCCGGAAGAAATGGCTCCCACTCCCAGCATCCCATCCCCAGTAACTGGCAGAGTGACTAATAACCAGATCATGTAACTTCTTCCCTTGTGTTCTACCAACTCCTCTTTGCAAACCATTACTCATTTACATGAAGCAGTGAGTAGTTAATGGTGTTATAATGTAGCTAGGGTGTGGTAAATGGGCCAAAATACATTTACCAGTGCTTATGAGAAGGAGGAACGCCCTAAGAGTCGAGAATAAAAAGTCAGAAAGCCAATGTGGCATTCCTCTACTCCTGTGGTGGCGGTGACCCCCAAACAGACCTCCTTCTGAGCAGACTCCTTTTAGAGCGCTGTCACCCTCCTCATAGCTAGTGGTTGACAAAATGAGAGGAATGCTTCTCAGGCGGTCGCGGGAGGAGGAAGAGGGTTAATGCACCACTGAAGTGCCAGGACACCCAGTGTTTGGGGCTTTTCTCTGGGGCTTGCGGTAGTTATCAGGTCAATGATTGATTTTCTGTGCACAGTTTGTGATTTTAACCTGGTTCCCCTGAATTGCCTTTCATCTTCCACACCCCACCTCTTCCCCCAGCCCCAATGTCGCGAGTTAATGACTACAGATTCTTTAGTATTTGCTTAAGGGCAATAAATATCACAAGCCGGCTATTAGAAAATCGTTAATGCATCCTGACTCACGCACACCTCTGCTCTCTTAGCTTAGGAATAAGACAGAAGTGAGTGTATTGCAGTCTCAGGGATGCGCAGTGTATTAACAATGGACCAGGCCCAAATGGCCCAGAGAAGGAAAAGCCATCATCTCCTGCTCAGCCTGTTAAACGGAGGCGGTTCTAAAGTCTTCTTCACCTGGGAGGCAGGATACGGGTTCAGTGGGCTGTTTGAAGAGAGTTGTCTGCTGAAACCTTGATGTACTTCAGGGCCAGGAGAGAGCGTGAGAGGACTCACTGGAGGCTGCCTGCGCCGAGAGGGGCCACTCAGGTTTGTGGTGGAAAGAGACGGGTTGCTAAGGGAGAAGAGTCTAAGTGACGGGTGAAGAGCAGACGCACTGGCCACAGATGTCTGTGGGTGGCTATTGAGGGATGAGGATAGCGTAATCTTATTGAGTGTGGCTTGGATGGAAGGGTTACTTCGAGAACTCTGGAGACCTGCAAGATAATAAATTACAAGTTTCTTGTTAGGACTTCAGATCAAAGCTTTTGTTTCCCCAAGAGTAAAGCCAACTTCTCACTAGCTAGGTGATGACTGTGTGTGTGAAGAAGTCTCTGGGCAGCTCTCCTACTGGAAATGACTGGGGTGTACCAACGAAAAGGAAAGGAAACAGCATACATTTACTGCTTCCAAAGAGGAAAAATGCTGAGAAAACAGCCCCGGGGAAGCTGGAGCAGGTGAGTAGCAGTGAGCTCTGCTCCACCTCAAGGAAAGGAGCCTGAGGCTACATAACCCTCGATTTGCAGCCCCTAGGGCATGTGCCCCATCACATGGCCTGGATCCTCCATGACCATCTGTAAACATGTCCCCACACCCTACCTAGACCTCTTAGCCTTACAGTCCCTCACTCTTGATTCTGGCCTCTTCATAAGCTGTCTGCTAACAGTGTTTCCAAACTCAGGGAAAAGATGATTCTGACAGTCCTGTTCCTTTGAGGTGCAGCTAAGAGAAGAGTTCCAGGAAGCTGGGACCCCGTTCTGTGCCCCACTGGACCGTGGCACTCAGCTCAAACCCAGACAGAATGACTCCATTCCGTGAACAAGAAAGCTGCTGCTGTTGCATGTATTTCAACAATGCCACAGCCATGGTTAGTTCAGTTCACTGCTCTTGTGCTAAAAGCTGGGAAGCAGAAATGCATGTTTATGTTGATAAAAATTTGTTTGTAGGGGTCAGGATAGCTCAGTGGCAGAGCACTCGCCTGGAATTCTTGAGGCCCTAGGCAAAATCTCTAGTACCACGAGCAAAACCAAGCCAAACCAAAGCAGAAACGAGTAAGAACAGCCATCCGCAACAGCCATCCCAGCCCTTGGGGGGCGGAGGCAGGAGAATCACGACTTCAGAGCTGCTGGCTGGAGGCCAGCCAGGGACACATGAGAATGTCCCAAAAAAACACCCAACCCAACCCAACCCAACCCAAACCAGGGCCAGCCAAATGCTCAATCGGTAAAGGCACTTGGTTCCTTGACTTCTACGTGTGTACTGTGCTTGCACGTGCACACACGCACACCAAGTAAAACTGTAACAAAAAGAAAAAACTGACAAAAATTATGGAAATGAAGAAATTACAAAATCAACTATTTTAGCTGGCAAAATGATGATGATTTAATTAAATTATTATTATTTTTTTAATGGAGACAGGGCATCTATCAGGTAGACCAGGCCTGAGTAGAACTTGATTTGTAGCAGAGGATGGATGACCTTGAACTCCTGAAATTCCTGCTTCTACGTCACTACTGCTTGGAATGCAGGTGTGGAACACCATACCTAATACAAAATTCCTAATTTTAAGAAAGCTTATCTACTTAGTATGTGAGATGTGTGTGGTGGCACACGAGCCGTGGCGCACAGGCGGTCAGAGGCCAGCTCTGTGGAGTCGGCTCTCTCCATCCACCTTTATGTGCATTCTGAGGATTAAACTCAGGTGGCCAGGCTTGGCAACAAGTGCTTTTATCTACTGAGCCATTTCACAGCCTGAAAAAATCCTTTCAGAGTTAGAAATGATGGTTACGGTAGACTCCTGATAGCTATCCACCACTCAATCAATGAGAACAGGAGACCCAGGAGCCTGAATAGCAAGCAGAGCTGAAGGTCTGAACGCTGACTATAAAAGAAGCCGCCTTCAGAAAGAGAGCTTAACCATTCTTTAAAAACAAATGAACCGGGCCGTTTTTTTTTTTTTTAAAAAAAAAAAAAAAAAAAACAACAGTGGTTAGATGCCACGAAGTAGGTGGCAATGCCTTAACCGTATGTGTGTTGTTAGGCCCAAGGGCCTCTTCCATCCTTGTCAAGGGGAGTGCTAACCTTCTCTCCTTTCATACAACACTGTACCGGGCCTTTTAAGACAAGTAGCTCAGGCCGGCCTGGAACTCGTGATGCATCTGCCTTAGCTTTTTACACTTTTAGGATCTATACTTATATATTTTCATGCATAGGAATGCTTGTCTACATATATATATGAGCACCATGTGCATGCCTGGTGCTGGTGGAGGCTGAAAGAGAGCATCAGATTCCCTGGAACTGGAGTTACAGGGGATTATGAACCATTGTGTGGATGCTGGGAACTGAACCTGGGTTCTCTGCACAGAGTAACAAGTGCTCTTAACCAATGGGCCATTTCTGTAGCCTCTGTACCATACACTTTAAGGTGTGCATGACACTATAGAGACAGACATTTATCTATGGTCTTCTGAATCAAATGATGTGTTCTGAAGAAGGTGATAGTCAATGACTGAACACGAGGTTTTGGCTAGAAGCAATGGGTAAAGCCTACAGGTGGCAGCTTCCTCAAGACCCCAGGGAGCTATGAGGGATGTTGTTTTGTTTCAGTGACCCTGGGCATCATTGCTCACTGAGAATTCATCTAAAAGGGGACTTGCCCAGGCTGAGTCTAGCACTCTCAAAGGGTTTAAGAGTTCCTGTTGTGAAACAAATCAAAGAAACTCAGAGCTAAGAGACTGGTGTCTTCTTAAAGAGTATCCCAGGTCCTTCAGAACACCTGGAAACACCCTCCATTCAAGACATTGTCATGGTGAGTTTGCCCATGTGTAACTTGATTTCTAAAAACTCAAAACTCAGTCTTACGAAATAAAAGATGGTTTATTATTAGGTGTCACCCCCTCCAAAAACGAAACAAAAATACCTCCTAAAACAAAAATAAAGGTGGTCTTTGCAACCAGTTGTGCAAAACTGAATCCACGCTGCTCAGCAGAAGTGCCGTGGCACCACTGGAGACCTGGCAGGGAACTCTATGGGGCCACTCCCAGGTGGGCAGGCTCTGCTCTGCCTGCCGAGTCTCACTGAACCCAGAGTGGAAACCAGAAACCACTTCCTCCACCTACAGACTATCTATCACCGAGGAACCCTTCCAAACGGAACATTCCACAGCAGCGCCTGAACTGGGGCTGCACCACACCACCAGAGGAGGGAGTGCGGCCTGCTCTGGGTGGGAGAGCAGCAGTGCTGGTTCAACATGGAGTTAACACAGGGTCTGCGCTGTGGACAACCAAGCCTGCACAGCGACCCCACATTACAAGGGACAGGGCTCCAGCCAGCACCACGGCCGTAAGCACTTGAATAGTGTTGAACTGTAGTAGATTTCTACTTTAAGTATAAGTATGTTCATCATGCCCACTGTACGTTTTGTAAAATTGAAAATATTGTCCTTCTGAAATCCAGTGGGGAACCGGGGAGAGCTAAGGAAATGGATTAAATGATAAAAGACCACCATAGCTGATAAGAACTGCTAGCATGGTTCAGCTGGCATGGAACAGCACCTGTCTCTACTCCCAAACACTCCTCCCCAAGCTCTCTGCATACATGGGCTTGTGCAGACAATGACGAACGAGGAGCAGCTGAACTGTTCCAATGCTTGTCAGACAAGCAGAACTGGGACCCCTGAGCAGACACTAGCCAGTATGAAGGACACTATCATATGTCACTGAGATGTGGTCACTCTCACTGAAAGATGCACCAAAGAGACGCACCAGGGCACACGGCTAAGGCCCTTTCTACAGGGGAGTACTTACCAGAGGAGTTTCTTATGCCCAGGTGAGTCATAGCAGCTGGAAGATTGCCCACACTGTTCCCCACACTCATGCTACCAAAGAGGTGGTCGCTGGTGTCCAGGGAGGCTGGGAGGGGTGCTGAGTAGTGGAGGTTGGTTAGATCTGGTAATGACCCTCCAGTGTTCAGGGTCCCCAGGAACGGTGAGAGGCCGATGTTTTGGCCATTATGCGGAAAAGCACTAAAAGGAGGGAAGAAGGATTACTTTCTACAATGCATTTGGCTGTTGGAGAATGGGACACACAGGATGCCTTTTCCACACCAGTGAATGCAGTCTCTGGAGACCCTCCTCTCCTGAGAGTGCGGTCATTAGCTGACCATCGCTCGTGAAATGAGACAGACGACCTCACCTATGCTTCCCTTATGGGGTGTTCCCAGATCAGATTAGATTATGAATGCTGAAAGTTCTCTCACTGCATAAAATGTGAGATACTATGGCATATTTAGAGTTCTTTTTGCTAGCTTTCTAAATTATTTTTGCTACCAAAATCACACAAAAAAGCAACTATATACCTCCCAGGATATACTGTTTTGATTATATTTCCATAAACTTTAAAAACCTAACAATTTTCATTTTTTAAAGATTTGCTTTATTTTTATTTATGCTTGTGTGTGTGTGTGTGTGTGTGTGTGTGCGCGCGCGCACACACACGTGCATTGACAGAGGTGCAAGTGCCCTAGAAGGACAGAAGAGAGTTGTGCTGGATTAATATTTTGTTTGTTTTTTGTTTTTTCGAGACAGGGTTTCTGTCTGTCCTGGAACTCGCTCTGTAGACCAGGAACTCGCTCTGGCCTCGAACTCACAGAGATGTGCCTGGCTCTGCCTCCCGAGGGCTGGGATTAAAGTTGTGTGCCACTGCTGCCAATTTCTTAACTGGTGCTTAATGGGGGAGGATCCAGCCCATTATGTATGGGGCCATCCCTGGGCTGGTGGTTCCAGGTTCCATGAGAAAGCAGACTGAGTAAACCAGTAAGCAGCACCCTCCATGGCCTCTGCATCAGCTCCTGCCTCCAGGTTCCTGCCTTGCTTGAGTTCCTGCCCTCACTGCTTTTGAGGATGAACTGTTGTTATATGGAACTGTAAGTGAAATAAATCCTTTCCTCCCAAATTGCTTTTGATCAAGGTGTTTCATCAGCAATAGTAACCCTAAATAAGAAAGGGTGTTGGACCCCTAGAGCTGAAGTTACAAGTGGTTGTAGGTACCATCCATTCCTCTGTAGGAGCAAGCAGCAAGTGCTCTTTATCACTGAGCCATCTCTCCAGCCAAGTTTCCATAATCTCGAAAATAAGGAAAACATACTGCCATTCATTTAGTAAAATCACTGACTGGTCATTGTGCACCAGGCCCAAGGCAGGCCCAGGAGGTCCGATGAGCAAGTAAGGTGTGTGCTCATGGTCGGGTCTGCCTTTGACACCTGCACAGCTGGGGCAGGGGTGCAAGCTGCAAACGGAAGCTAGCGTTGCATCTGATTTCATCTGTGTGTGTGTGGAGCGGGTGGGGAGTGCATACATGCAGAGGCCAGCATAGGCTGTCAGGTGTTCTGCTCGATGACTCTACTTTATTCCTTTGAGACAGGGTCTCTCTCTGGACCTGGAACTAGGCTGGAAGCCAGCAAGCCCCAGGGATCCTCCTGTCTTCACACCCAAAAGCAGCGGGGTTATAGGCATGTGTGCAGCCATGCCCAGCCTCTCACGAGGAGACTGGGAATTTAAATTCAGCTCTCACAGCAAAAGCTCTTCCCCACTGAGCCTTCTCCCCAGCCCCTGCTTTAACCTTCCGAAGTTATAAACCAAAGAACAAACTTTTGTGTCTTGACAAAGCATACATTTATAAAAGCTTGGATTCAAATGTAGACTTCCTAGAATTCTTGGGGCCCTGCACTAGCACACTCTGGGACAGGCAGCCCAATCCTCAGTCCATATTTCCTTTTCCTACCCAGCCTGGTTTGCACTGGAAGGCAGGTATGTAGACATTCCACATACATGTGTACTGTGGGTCCCTGCAGACCCTTGGACTCTGCAGTTCGGGAGTGGGCCCTCTAAAGGACAAGGCTTCTTAGTCCTCGTATGAGGGAATCATATCCTTGGAGTCCATAGATGGAGCAGCATGATGATCAAGTAGGCAACTGTTAATACGGCAGGAAGCAGGCTGTGCTAGGAGTCATTAGGGTGGTACAACCAAGAGATACAAGCAAAACCAGGCACAAAAACTGGAGATGCCAAAGACAGGAAGAGTTGGAGCGAGGAAGGCTTTGCTAGGGATAACACAGTGCTCGGGGAACCTCAAGATGCTTGGTGTGGCTAGGGTCCGTGCAAGTATACAGGTGTTGAGAGGGGAAGTGGGAGGGGCAGATGGGGAGGAAACGCAGGGAAGATGCTGTTGGGGTGAGTCAGTCCTGGACTGTAGGAGAGAGGGAGCCAAGTGCAAGCTAGAGATGCTGCTGTGGTCACAGTGGGAAAGACTCAAGGGGACAGAGAGGGTGGCAGAACAGATAGATCAGAAGGCTCTTGTAGTGACCCAGCCTGGTCCAGGACAGAGCAGTGTGGCTGAAGAGACAGGAACAGCTGAAGCAAACTGCATGAGCCAGAGAGAAGGAGTGATTCAGTCAACACAGCACGTAGTGTGGAGCAGTGACCGGGTGAGCACTACTGGCCTCAGGGCCTGCAGGAGACCCCGACAAAGCATAGTCATAAAGAGTGCAACTTAGGAAATCCAGCTTACTCCTGCAGTTACAGAGCCTAATGGTATCTAGAATGGAGGGAGTGACCAGCAGATGGGAGGAGGCTTCTGGAGGCACGGGAAGCTAAGTTTGAAAGCTAAAGAATTCAGGTGCACTAGGCAAAAAAGTGTGGCTGGCTGGAGATGGGGCTCAGGAACTGTGGAATAATCTTTTTGAACACTGTGAGTATAGATTACTCTTGCTGGTTAATAAAGAGCTGATTGGCCGATGGCTAGGCAGGTTTTCAGGGCAGAGAGAACACTGAGAAGGAAGTTGGAGTCTCAGGGGTTGCAAGGCGATGCAGAGAAGGAGGAGATGAACTTGCTGAGATAAGGTACTGAGCCATGTGGAAGAACATAAGATAGAAATATGGGTTAATTAAAGCTTTAAGAGCTAGTTAGTAACAAGCCTAAGCTATCAGCTGAGCATTTATAATTAACAATAAGTCTCTGTGTGGTTATCTGGGAGCAAGCTGCGGGACAGGGCTGACTGCAGGGACACAGAAAAAATCAGCTTACACTCAGGAGTTAAGTGCACTGGTTGCCCAGAAGACCCAAGTTTGCCAGCATCTACATGGTGGCTCAGAACCATCTGTAACTCCAGTTACAGAGAATATGATGCTCTCTTTTAGCCTACAGTACATGGCATACACATGGTACACAGACATACATGCAGGCAAAACACCTGTACACAAAATTTTGTGTGTGTGTGTGTGTGTGTGTGTGTGTGTGTGAATTCTAGACATCAGAGGGAACAATAGGTAGTGGAGAGAAGTCTCAGAAAAGCCAGTGCAGCAGAAGGCCAGGAAATGGAAGTGATCCACCTTGATCAGGAAGGTGCCCTGTTGGAGAAGAGGCTGGGGAGAAGGAAGCTGTGAGAAGTGTCAGCAGCAGAAGGAAGCCGAGTGTGTGTTCCTTAACGGCCTCTTCTCTTTGTAAAAGGAACCGGGCAAGGCTAACTGAAGGAGCTAGAGAGAACCTGGCAGTGGACGGGGTCAGGTGGACGAGTGAGGAAGAAAGGCTGCCTGAAGAAAACAACACGAAAACCTTATCTTCAGATGGCCGGATGTGTGGAACTGGCTACAGAGCCAAGATCAGGCACTAGAACATAAAACTGAGACAGTGGAATAGCTCACTCAAGAGCAGGTGGGCCTCCTGTGTGAGCAGGCAGGGACAAAGGCTGAGACAGACACAACAGTGGCCAGGTGGGTTGAGGACACCAGCAAAGAGGGAGACAGTGATGTGACCAATGTGAGCCTGGCCATTAGTGACATCAAAACAACTCTGTAGTTGAGAGAAATACAAACGGCTACTTCCTGAACGTTGCTACAATCACCCAGTCCCCACTAGATCTGATGGAAGGTGAGCAATGTTCCTCCTGGTTCAGATCTCTCCAGTGAATTAAGTCTAGGTGTGATCTAACTACAGCCTCCTTACACTCACCAGGGTCTTCGCAGGTACTGTTCTCTCTGCCTGGGTCCCTCATGCCCTTTCTCCAGACTGGATTCTGTCACCATTTCCCTATTAATGCCCACCTCCCTGCTGTGTTCCTCTGAGTTACCTGCTACTTCCTATGTGTATCTCTAGAACACTGGCTCTTTACAAGCAGGGACTGACCTGTTCTGTTCATTGTTGGATCTGGTGCCTACAATTAGGAGTCAATAACCATCCGCATGCATAGAACACTGATGGAATGCTATCTTTAACATAAAAGCAAGAAGGCAACTTCCTTTACGTAGCAGATACTAGCTCCAGAGCTCCCCAGGGTTAACAGATTGCAGTCCCAGTTCTACGATGTAAGGCATTGGAGCCTGGAGTGTTGATTTGTCTAGGTGTCAGCCAAGACATGCTTTTAGTTAATTCATTATTATGTGTATGTGAGTGGTGTGTGGGTGTGGGTGTGGGTGGGTGCACGCAGAGGCTGGAGGAGGAGGCTGGCTGTCCTGCATTAAATCATTCTCTGCCTTGTTTCCTTGACACTCTCTCACTGAACCCGGAAATAGGCTGGTGGTCAGCAAGTCCCAGCAATCCTCATGTTTCCGTCCCTTCCACAGTGCTGTATGCACACAACCATGCTCAGTTTCTTACATGGGTACCAGGGATTTGAACTCAGATCCTTATGCTTGCATAGAGAGCTCTCGTACCCTCAGAGTCCTCTCCTTAGTCCTCCCTCCCCCATTTTTTTAGACAGGGTGTTAATTATCCCAGGCTGGCCTCAAACTTGCAGAGGATGACTGCATACTTCAGCTCTTCCTACACTCACCTCTGGAATGCTGGGACTGCAGATGTGCAGTCGTACCTAGTTCATACAGTGGTGGGGATGGGACCATGGCTTTGCGCATGCTGGGCAAGCACTCTGCTAACTGAGCTACAATCCTAGCTCCCAATGTTTTGGTTTTAAAACTCTTGGCCCTGTCTGTAGGAAGGTCCTGCATCTCTGGATGGGCTGGTCTCTTTGTCCTGTCATGTTCCTAGATTTCTGTTGTTCTAAAGAGGTCAATTCTCTTCTCATTTCTGTGGGCTATTAATTACAGGAGTTTATATTTAACTGACCAAAAAAGCACTCCGAGCTGTGGGCACTCAATGCCCTGATGCACTGCTGTGAAACCGTGGGAGAGTTTGTGAAACACTATTTAGGAATGGCCAGAAGTTAGTTTAATTTACCCACAGATCCTCTAAAATGGGTGTTCGTGTCAGGCTAGATCATGAAAAGGTCTCATTTTCAAATCACACTGTTTTGGTCCTAGGAAGACTTGCTGTTCCTGAGCTGGCTCTGGTCCCATGCTCTGGTCCCATGCTGAGAGACACTGCGACAGCACCATGCCGCTTTCTCACAGCCCTCTCAGGACACTGTCTAGCCGAGGGGTCCTCCCCATGAAGCATGCACAGATCATCCAGCTGTTTCAAAGGCTGGGGGAACTGTGGCTCCCTTAACAGTAGTCTGTTGGGGTCCCCTACACCAGCCTCCTTTTGGGTGTCAATACCCAGGCTTCACAACCCTTTCTGTCCCCTTAATCTCCCTTATTCTCATCTTCCTCATCTTCCTCACAAACTTGTTACATCTGTTCGTACCACAAGTATTTTATACTGTATGTGTTTTAATAATCTACGTAAAATCTTTTAGGGAGTAAATCTGTATGTTACAAAATCCATTTATTAAGCTGGGTGTGGTGGCACACACTTTTAATCTCAGCACTTGGGAGGCAGGTACAGACTGATTTCTGTGAGTTCAAGGCCAGCCTAGTCTACATAGTGAGTTCTAGGTCAGCCAGGGTTACATAATGAGACTCCTACCTCAAAACAAACAAACAAATAAACAACAACTCCCCCAAAACAAATAATTAAACATTAATTAATGAATAGTGCCATAGACTCATTTTAAATTGTAAATCTTACTATTCATCCTTTTTTAAAATTGTAGTGAAATACACATACCATAATTTTACTCCTATGACCATTTTTGCATTGCATAGCTCAGAAGCATTAAGTACATTCATGGAACTTTTTTTTTTTTTTTTAATCAACTTCCATGTAGCCAATCAAGTTAACTAATGGTTTCCTTTCCTGTCAACTGATGCCCATGGCCTGCCACGGGCTCCAGTGGACACGTGCACATTTGTATTTCTACCAGGTAGGTTCTGTGTGTGCCCAGAGTCAATTGGGCTATTCTTAAACACATTTATGGTGGTTTTATTGGCTTTGGCAGTTATATAATGGAATTGCCTCAAATACATGAACTATATGTACCAAAAGAGAACAGCTATTTTTTTTTTTTTTTGGTTTTTCGAGACAGGGTTTCTCTGTGTAGCTTTGCGCCTTTCCTGGAACTCGCTTTGGAGACCAAGCTGGCCTCGAACTCACAGAGATCCGCCTGCCTCTGCCTCCCGAGTGCTGGGATTAAAGGCGTGCGCCACCACCGCCCGGCTGAGAACAGCTATTTTTATGCAAATGCAGCTGACTTGGGTTCACAGAGAGCAAGTTCTATTTCTCAGTTCTGTGACAAAGCAGAGAAGCCTCTCAAGAACCTTTAGCAGAAGGGACAATACTTACTTGCCGCCTCCAACATCACAGGATCGAGGGCGCCCAGACAGAGACTGGGTCTGGGAAGAGGAAAAGAAAGCTGGATTTATTCAATGCATAGCCAAATTCAAAGGTTTGACAAGTGGGGATCTGAGCATCCTAGTTAGAGCAAGTGACAAATCAGGCCAAGGGCATCTTCACAGAGCACCCACAGAAGTTTGGGGAGTTTAAAAGTTCTTAACTTTCCAGTCAAAAGAGAAGTATAACATTAACATATTTTCTTGATTCCTTATTAATTTGTCTTTGAGTTAAATGGTTATTCCCCTCAAAGAGGCAAATGTTTTGCACATTCAGATTTTATATATTTCTTTTCAACTGGCAAGAGAGAAAAAGAAGAAAATGAAAAAGCAAAAGAAGGCAATGAAGGAGGGGGAATGAATGTCCAGGAAAAAGGACAATCTAATTAGAATGTAAACTGGTGGGGGACAGGGACGCATACTGCCCAGCCACAGGACCAAGGGAGACCATCTCTCTACAGAGAGCAGCTCCAGGTACTCGGATGGAGTGCACACCTGCATACCCATTTTCTGTCTTCTACAAACAGGTCTCCAAAACCACCTTTCACAGCCAAGAGGGCAGAGAGCTGTTTAAATGTGTGGATTTTAGATCTTAGTTCTTTCAGATCCCTCAAGAGCAAACATCAACTACATATATCTTGCTTTTATAGAACCCTTTCAGGACCACCCTAATGCTAGCAGACTGGGGTAGACTTGATGGAGGAGAAAGAGCAGGACCCTGATAGACAGGACAGTGAGGCCCAGAGACCAACCAACCAACTACATCTGAGCATCATTAGGCGCTGGAAGGAGGACTTTTCTCTCAAAACAGCTGCTCTACAGAACGAGAGGCCAAACTTAGCGGGGGTGGGGGTGGGGGGGTGGAAGGGTGGGGGTGGGGGTGGGGGTGGGTGTTTCCCTCTCCTCAGTGGGCAAGGTTTACACAGTGAGGTGGAGGCCAGCAGGAGGACTTTAGATACTAAGATTGAAGCTCAGAGAAATCATAGTAAACAGATGACTCATCACCTGCTGCCTCTCAGAGAGCTCGGGTCAAAGGCCTTTGATTTCAGAAAGGATCATCTGGCAGGACAGCAATTCTCAACAGGAGCTGGAGAGTGGCTCCAAGCAGAGATGTCTGCCTTTTGGTGCCAGCTCTCCAAGATTCTGACCGGGAAAGGACCAGTAGCTTAACAGTTTTCTTCTGAGAATCAGTGAATTCACACGAAAGCAAGGAAGCCACAGATCACGGTACTCATTCACCACTACGAGCACGATTTTGTTTGGAACAGCATCCCTGGCTATGTCTTTCCAGTCTCGGGGGCCAGCCAATCCTCTCTTCCCTTTCCCCTAGTTCTGGTTTCTGCCTCTGCAGGGCAGACAGCCAGGATGATGACTGTACCCGAGGACTGCTCACCCACCTCCTTGGTCTCCCACAGTTGTTTAGGCAGTGGCTTCGGAACATTTAACAGATTCTCTTCTTTCAACGGACCAGGGAAAGATGCTACTAAAAGAGAGAAGAAGCACATTCATTGAACTAAAATTAGCCACCCGACTTTTGGCCAAATAATTAGCTTAATTTAAAAGTGCTGGGGCAGGGCGGGGGTGGGGGGGTGGAGGTGGGGGTGTTGCAAACCTTTAATACCAGTACTCAGGAGGCAGAGGCAGGTGGATCTTTGTGAATCTGAGGCCAGCATACTCTACATAGGAAGTTCCAGGACAGCTAGGGCTACATAGAAAGACCCTGTCTTGAAAGGGGAAAAAAAAAAAGCTGAGTGATGGTGACGCACCCCTTTAATCTCAGCACTTGGGAGGCAGAGGCAGGCAGATTTCTAAGTTTGAGGCCAGCCTGGTCTACAGAGTGAGTTCCAGATAGCCAGGATTACACAGAGAAACCCTGCCTCAAAAAAACAAACTAAAATAAAAAGAAAGAAAAGACAAATATTTAAAAGTAGTTCTTAGCATTTAGGGCTGGCTGCCCTGGAACCTGCCACGTAGCCCAGGCTGACCTGAGGCTTGCAGCTCTCCGCCTGCCTTTGTCTCTCAAGTGGTGGGATTACAGGCATGTGCCACCCTGCCTAGTGAACAGGATTTCTTCAGCAAACATTTACTTTTTACATACTCTTTTTTCTTAATATTGTATTATTTTGTGTGTATGGATATTTTGCCTACATGTGTTTGTACTACTTGAATGCCAGCGCCCTTGGAGGCTAGAAGAGGGCATCAGATCCCATGGAACTAGTTATAGATGATTATGAGCTACCCTGTGGGCGCTAGGAATCAAACCCAGGTCCTCTGGCAGTGCTCTTAACCACTAAGCCATCTCTCCAGCCCCTTTATCAAATATTTATTGCTAGTCCCCTGGGAAGTTGCTTTGTGTGTCATTGTAGGGGTTGAAGAAACAATTAAGAAACAGATTCAAATTTGAGACAGTCTATAAACTAGCCAGGGGATGAAAGCAACACACTTATGACAGTCATTAAGACTGAAGGAAGCCCAGGAGAGTAATACATCCTCGCTTCAGAGCAGGGAAGAGAAGACTATCAAGGCTTTGGAGCTGGGTGGGCTGGGCTCCCTTCAGAGACACAGCAAAAGGTATTCAAGTAAAAGACCTCGAGAAGAGACGGTGCCTACCACCAGCCAGGGTGCTCTTTGTATGTGGACTGCGGTCCAGGTAAAGGAGAATGACAGGAAATAAAATGCATAGGCATGAGCCCAGGCCAGGGCCCTGCGGGCCTGAGAAAAGATAAGGAAGAACACACACACACCGATAAAGAAAGGATGAAATAAAGAAGGAAACAACAGATGAAGAGGTGGGTTGGGGAGGTGGCTCGGTGGGAAGAGAGAGCGCTTGCCCTGTAAGAGTGAGGACCAGAGTTTGGATCCCCAGAATCCATGTAAACCAGGTAGGCATGCAGCTGCCTGTAATCCCAGAGCATCAGGGAAGGGACGGGGGCTCCTTGCTCCTGGAGCAAGCTTGGCTAGCTAGGTTAGTCTAAATCAGCAGTGCTGGATTCAGCAGGTCTCCTACCTCAATAAGTGGAGAGTAATCAAGGAAGGTACCCAACTCTGGGCTTCCACATGAATGTGCATGTATGTGCAAGTGCCCTCCAAGGTGTCCACATACATAAACACAGTACACGCACGCACGCATGCACGTAAGCACGCACACAAATGGAGAATAGAAACAACGTATGGAAATCACAGTGGCAGTGAAGCTACTTGGTAAATGCTGGGATTGGGAATAAGGAAGGCCTGATAATCACCAGGCACATTTGGCTGAGCAGCTGACGGGGTTCTAATGGGTGTTTAATGTTACAGGATGACCTGGCTCTACCTGAAGGGACTGTTCCTCGGCTGTGATAACACTCTCAGCCATACCAATGAAAGCAAGAAGGCCGGCTAAGCCACAAACCAAGTGAAGGCTTTTTGTTCTCAGACACAGCCCAGAGGTCAAAGGCGAGCTCTGAGGAACTATGTGATCTAATGTCAGGAAGATTATTCAACAGCAGGCCCTGGAGACTGCTCGGAATGAGGGATGCTGCAGGGTTCTGGGGACTGCATGGCTCCACTGTGACTGTCTTGCCTGTCCTGCCCTTGGCCCACACAAGATGAGTAACAGACCTCAGGAAGTCACTTAAAAGTGAGATCAAAGCTAGGCATGTTGGCACAAGCTGCAATTCCAGCATGTAGGAAGTAGAGGCAGGAGGACCAGGTTTCAGTGCTAGCCTGGGCTACATGATACCATATCTCAAAGAACAAGCAATAATACAAGGGCCAAAATTTCAGAATGAACTCCGAGAATAGGGTTAAAATAAACACTCTGAGTTTCCTTTTCTTTGCAAGTTAATAAAACTTAGGAAATAATTACAACTGTGGACTTCCCGAATTAACGGCCAGTGGCTGGCCCAGCACCATACAGTGCTCATCATGGCTAACCCAGCACCAGTGAGACAGACGCCACTTCTGATGAGACAACCAGATTTATCAGCATGCCTCCGTGTCGCTCAGTCCTGACAGTCAAACCCTCGCTCTCCTTCTCGCCTTTTCTTTCTCCTTTTTCTTTGTTTCCCTTGATGTATTGCTAAGGCTGGGCCCCGACAAGTCCTGTGTTCCCTCACTGAGTCACTCCAGATGGATTACTCTCTTTTGAAGAGTGTATGTTCTTGTCTATGTTCTTGTTGGCTCTCTCTAATCACAAATATAAAGATTTCAGCGATGTAAGCCCCACAAGGCTCTTAGACTGTTCTACTTCTGGACGATGTTTAACAGACAGTGCCTGGGACATGCAGACCCACAGAGACTCTCCACATCAGGGAGACAGGAGCAATGGCTTTGTGAGCCTTTATGGTTCAAAGCAGGGGAGAACAAGGATGACTATGTGCTCTGAAGGTTCTGCGGGAGCTAAGCAAGGCGGCCTCATGACTCAAGGCCCAAAAGAGATCAGTCACAGGACTGTGATTGGGACAGGCCACAGTGCCTCAACAGGTTGTTTCCTTTGAGGAATTCATTGTTGTGGTTTCTTTCCATGTACAAGGTTTGTTGGGAATTCTTCAAAGAATTAATGGGGAATGGCCCTGAAGCAATTTCTTCATTTCTACCTTGAATGATCAGATGGATCAGTTTCAAGTTTTTATGATTTTATTTAACATCTAAAGTGGTTTGCTCAGAAAAGGAGTGTTCAGGGTGATGTCAGAGGACTCCACCTCTCATGCAAGTGGTCCTTGCTTATCATGTTCTCCACAAGCCTGAACTCTGCGACATACAAACTAATTTAGCCATTCAGCTGATTCAGATTATGAAAATTACGCCTCAGCTTATAAAGATCTAAGAGTGCCAGGTATTAAATGACTAAAGGAACAGGTTTGGATCCCCATTTGTTGATGGTTTTCAGTTTCATTTCAGCAGATCTCTAGCATGATTTTAACTGGCTTTACAAAGCTCAGTGTCTTCTGCAAAATGCATAATTCAATCTTATAATAAATTGGCACTTACTTTTCTATTTTTGAGACAGTATCTCATGTATCCCAGGCTAGTCTCAAGCTCTATATGTAGCCAAGGCTATCCATGAACTTCTGGTCCTCCTGCCTCCACCTCCCAGGTGGAGGATTATAGGAGTTTACAACATGCTTGGTTTACTTGGTGCTGGAGAGTGAACTCTGGGCTGCATGCATGCATGCATGCCGAGCAGTCCACCATCTGAGTTACAGCCTTAGTGCAAACTGGCATGTTCCTTGCCCTGCTATCAAGTCCACCAATTACTCACAGTGACTTTCTAAACGGGCTGAGGCAGTGTTGAGAAAAGGCAGAAGAACAACTGTTTAAGTTCTCGATTAATTCACGTTTTCATGTGGCTGTAACTCTTGCTTCCTTGCACAACCTTGTGACTGTGGTACTGAGGGGACTTGGGTAACAAGGGACCATTGTAATCTAGTCACACATTTCCTCTCCCATGGCTTTGATCATGTCTGGCTAATTTTCTTAGAGCATCTCAGATAAGTAATCTAAGCAACAGTTGTCAGCCTTCACATAAATGACTGTCAACCCCAACACCTGCTCATACCTTCCCCATGGCCATCATTTTCTCCATCACAGAAACCTGGTAGAAAAGAGAAGAAAAAGAAAAACACTTTTATATGTGGTGCTCTCATTTATTAATGAATTAGAATAACTTTCTGATGTGAAATATAATTTTTGAAAATTCTAAAGCAGTTTTGACAATGCTCATTCCAGGTGCTTTAGCATGCACACTGCAAACAGACACAGTTATTCTGAGTCTAGAGTTGGGGTCCAAGTGCTTTTCCTTTAAAGTGTCTTTAACTGTTCTTGCTGATCCTGTCTCAAGAGAACAGCGGTTGACAGTCTGAGAAATCATTGAAGGCAGTCTATCTTCAAAATACAAAGCAAAAACGTTTGCTTTGTCACACCTCCAAGTGTGTCATCCTAGGGGAGGGCAGGTAGCCTGGAACCTGAGTCACTGCTCTGACACTTACCATGGTGGAGGTTCCATGATGGACACGGTGACATATTCTGGATTCTTACACGAGTTGTTTTAAAAAATACATATCTAGAGTCTAAGCCAAGATAAGGGTATATGTGATAGCTATTCACGAAGATTTTTGAAAGCTGATTTGGAATCAGTCCTGACTGAATGAAGAGCTATGAAGTATGCTGCAGAAGACTATGCAGAGTCCCTTCAGCACCTAACTAAACTAAAGAGCCGCCCCTAACACGGCTAGCTAACCACTCCCCTCAGAGCAATCATTACACCAAGTGAGTTTTCAGCATAGACTCAGGATACAATTTTAAGTCTAAGCCTTTAAACACAGCTCAGCTTAGGTAAGTTTCTGGATGAAATGGTTAAACTATAAATTAACCCAATTAGTCTATAAAACTTAAAATACCTAGTAATCATTCACTCAACAGATACTTGCTCAGTTCCTGCAGTGTGCGTTAGAGGGTTGGGGCAGGTGGTACAGGGCAGACAGGAAGAGGCAGAGCCATGGTGTTTTAGGGACAGACGGACACTAACAGTTCCCAAGGGTGCCAAAAGCTCAGTAGTTAAGCATACTCACAAATCTCAGGCTTTCTCCCAGGCCCCCAGAAAACAAAATCTAAGTTAGTGGTTGAAAACTATTTTAGTGCATCTACAAGACCACTAGGGTAATTTTTTTTTTTCTTTTTGGTTTTTTGAGACAGGGTTTCTCTGTGTAGCCCTGGCTGTCCCAGAACTCTCTCTGTAGACCAGGTTGGCCTCGAACTCACAGAGATCTGCCTGTCTCTGCTGGGATTAAAGGTGTGCACCACCACCGCTGGGCCACTAGAGTAAATTTGTTAAGATGAGGATTCCTGGACCCAACCTTTAAAGATGTTGATGCAGAAGGTATGTGAATTGCATGTCACTCAACAGCAGACAGAGTGCTTGCCGAGCATGCTGAGGCCATGGATTTGAGCCCAGCACCACAAACAAAGTAAAAAGAAAAAGGAAAAGCAAAGGAGAAAAGCCAACTGGTCAAGTTGCACAGAGCTGGACTAGGTGGCTACTGATCAGTCTGTGATTCAGCACTCTAGGGAAAGGCCGTGTGGACAGGAGGCCATCAGAAAATGCAGTGCACAGGGACAAAGGCAGCGCTCCAGGGTCAGCACTGACAGGAGGAGGGACAGAAGCTTCTCATGCAGTGTGGCTTTTGAGAAAGGGCAAGGAACGTGACCGTTCTGACCACCAAAACGTGATGATCCTATTAAAAATGGCAAATTACATTTATGAAATGGTCTACTATGGTACACTGAAGAATCTCTTCATCAAGACACTCTAAGTTTAATTACTAAGGCTGACCAGTCCCTACAGCATGAAGAGCTAACTGGGGGTCACCATGTGAATCTCAGAGGTGAGCAGATTCCCTGTGGGGTATCCTGCTGGTGCCACCCTCTTCCCCAGACTGGTGCGGGAGGCAGGCTTTATCCCTAGGCAGGCAGGGAGGACCAGGGAGGGAGATGATAACACTTGCTGTGTGCCAGGCACCCCACACAATGATCTCATGTAATCTTTGGAGCAACTGTCTGAGACATGAGCGATCACCACACCCAAGAGCACACTGCTGGTTCTGGGACTAGAACTCTGGGCATGGTACCTTCAGAAAGTCCATGTCCCTAGCCAATGTGCTGTCCCCGGAGGAATTTAGGTGAGTGGAGGAAAGGTTAAAGCGCTGTCTCCTCGGTGAAGACAGGAGTGGGAAGGAGTAACGACAGGGAGGAGAAGAGGAACACACACACACACACACACACACACACACACACACACACACACACACAAACATGCACACACAAAATACCAAAGGGCACAACTTTAACAAAAGCGACGAGAACAAAAAGCAGGGAATTATGACTAGGTATCTAGAAAAAGAGGAAATTCATTCACTTCAGTCCCACAGGGGACAGGACAGCAATGACCAAGGCCACAACTGTGTTTCAGGAAACCCGTAGCCTTGGAGCCTCAGAGGGTTGATCTAACTAACATCTGAGACCATGTTCCTTTTATGTGCTCGCACGTCTGGCAAGCCTACATAATGCCTCAGAGTCTTCATGTGAAGTAGAAATACCAGATGTATATATTGTAACCACAGTGAATCCTAAGAGAAGCTTCTAGAATTCCAGCCTTCCTGTCTGGGCCTTCCTGCTACCCTGATGACACTTTTGCTTTTGTTTTGTTTTTTATATTTTATTTTATTCCTCCCCCTGGCACCCTGGTGTGTGTGTGTGTGTGTGTGTGTGTGTGTGTGTGTGTGCCATGATGCATGTGCATGTGGAGGTCAGAAGACATCCTTGGGTGTTGGTCCTCAGCTTCCACCTTCTTTGAGTCAGGGTCTCTTCTCACTGCTGCTGCATACTCCAGACTATCTGGCCCATGAACTGGGGACCTTCCCATAGAAGCACTCTGATTACAGGTGCACATGGCAACATCTGGCTTCTACATGGATTCCAGGGATCTACACACAGGTTCTCATGTTGGCATGCTAAGTATTTCGCCTGCGAGTCTTTGCCCAGCGGAGGTGTCTGTGTCAGGAAGACAGGTGTCATCGGCAAGCTTGGCTCTCCTATGGCTACTTGACTTTGAACCGTCTCCTTACACTGTGAGTCAGAGCTTAGTGCTGCCTGAAGGTCACTGAGCTACAGGTCACATCTCCACCCCTCAGAGGAGACGCAAGGGACTACAGTCCTCAGCGATGGAGGTTTGTAGTCACAGGCTGCACTCTGCCCTCGGCTCCTAGCTGCTCCCTGAAGAACAAGGGCCACTTTAGCTCCTTCTACATGCTACTATGAAGGAGGACAGTTTGGAGATAAAGGCAAGCTGTGGGAGAGGGCAAGTGTCACAGAGAGCCATTGTGCTGATCCACCCACATGGATATACGAAACAGTAATTAAACTGCACATGCTACCTGGGGAATGGGGAATTCAACAAGAGAGAGACATTATAAAAACCCTGTTTGGTTGCATAAAAGTTTATTCCTGTCATTTACAACTTCATATCATTTATGTCTAATTGTCATGTAATTCAATAACCATCATGAAAAGTACCAACCATGTATCAGACTAACAGCTTTGCTTCCTGGGGATACAAACTGAGCTGGGAAATGGATCATATACTTGATGGCTCCTGTAGCTAGAGCAGGCAGTCCCTCATCATCTGCTCCCAGGAACAACAACGATGACGGGCCTCCATCACTATGCTCAGCAAAGATTCCCAGGAAAGGGCCAGTATTATTATTCTTACTACAGAATCTAGTTCTGGGCTTTGGTTATATTTTCCCATCACTTTTAAAATCTTTACTTTATTTGGTGGGTCCTATAAAAAGAAATACTTTTTTTGTGAAGCTAGTTGGTATTTTTAAAATCCAAAAGGAAAGAAAATGAAAAACTTTAATGAATTACAGGGGGAAAATACATAAAACCATTTAAAATAGCTCCCACCAACAAATATAATTCCCCAGAAATAATTCCCATCCTTGGAGACTTGAATAATATTTTAAACACACTGGCTTTCTCATGTAAACACATCCATATTTGGACGTGTTTCTGAGTTCTGTGATATGGAGGCAACCGCAGAAGCAGGCTCACAGTGCAGACATCCATGCTGGGGGCTGGCCCACCTTCTGCAGCTGGCAGATACTGTGGCCTCACGATTTCCAACACTGACTTGAAAAGGAGAGCCCACCAAAGCTCCCCAGACAGCCCAGGAGCCCTGTCCAGGCCTCACTCCTTCCTCCCACTTCCTTCTGTCTGCTCCTGGAGCAGGGTCCACTGCTCCACCTCTCATCCTCAGCCTCACACCCGCTGACAGCTCTCTCTTCTTCCCTTGGAGACTACGTTACTCTTAGAGTAAATACCCAATTCAATTTCTCTTTACATGGGAGCGCAAATGCTCCTTAAACTACTAATGGTTCCCTTGTCCTCTCCAGGCCATTAGTCCCTTCTAGAAAAGGATAATCTCAGCACAGAGGGCAACACCAAGGCTCCAGGGAAGATCACGTGAGGCTAGTTGGCACCCAGTCAGGGTGACAAAGGCCTTGCTGTGTGCACAGGCACCCCACTGGTTAGTCTCTGCTTTTTAAGGCTTTGTTTATACATATCCATCTCTACCTATCCTGAAGCCAATCTCCTCTAACTTCCCACACACCCCACTTCTCTAAGCACTGTTTAGTGACCCATCTCCAATTCCAACTTCCCTGCCGACCTCACTCTCACATTCCCATGTGTGGAAATACAGCAGATGTCCCTGACCAATTCCAAAGCTCTCAGGCTTTACGAAGAGTCATTTCAGCAAAGGAATTGCACCAAGGGAACAATTACAGTAACAATTACTATCAAATCCTATCCCTCCTATATGCAAGGAAGTAAGACCATGAATGGCTCTCCTCGGAAAGAACAGACATTTTAGGCTTTAAATAAACCAAAACTGTGAAGAAAACTGGAAAAGCTAGTATCTAGGCCAGTCCTTACACTCAACGTCAACCTGTATATGGAAAAGATGATTCAAACCTGTGTTCTTTCTAGATTAGAAGGGCCAGAAAGACATGCTTGGGAAGTATCTGAATGAAGCACCCCCACTATGGGTGCAGGTTAGATGTGAGCACCTGGAGTGAGTTTTAGAGAGTGCTCAGCACTGTGATTTTTTTTTTCTCACTTCTCCGGCAGTAAGCTTGCCTCTGTACTGGGCACTGAGTCAGGTGTTGGCTAGGACAAGACTTTTAAGATAGTGCCTTCAAGAAATTCACCCTAAGCAGAGGGAGAGAAGCACTCTACATGAAGAGGCAGTAGTCACAGCACCTGCGTGTAGGAGCTTGGGACAGTGGAGGACATGGGTAGCTCCGGACAGTTCTGGACAGCTTGACCGGTCATGAAAGGCTCTGCAAGTGCAGACACAGCTGAGGCTTTCACCCCGAGAAGTGTGGCTGGGTAGGAGAGGGAGACGTGGGGAAAGGCTGAAGCAGCAGGACCCTAGTGAGTTCACACAGCTGTGAGGGGTGGGCTGGGGAACAGGAAGTATGCTCATGGAAAGCCAGAAAAAAGGCCTCAAAGGGAAGTGTCCGGACGGTTTCGGCAGGAGAGCATGAGAAGCAGACGGGGTTAGCAATGGAAGCAGAGGTGGCATGCGTCTGCCCTCTCCCAGTTCCTGGCCTTTCTCTTTCAGACTTTCTCTGGCCCACAGGAGAAAACCAGTGTTCTGAGAAGAAATGGAGACCAAGGAGCAGGTGACGATTCTGCTCCTCTCATGCCTTCCTGCAGAGAGGTCTCCTTGACTCTCCCCAGCCCGTCTAGATCACTCCTCCCATAGAGGTCATCTGCATCAGTTCTGCTGGCCCCGGGGTGGGGGAGGGGTGGGGAGGTGGAGGGGGTGGGGTGAGGGAAGGGGGCGGGAGGGTTGCCTCATCCTCAGGTTCAACCATACAAGGTCCATGGGCCCACAAAGTGAAGCCATTTCCTCCAACCTGGTCGTATCAGTAACAAAAGAAGACCTTGGAGAACCCAACAAAATCAGACTGCAAGGATGTAAGCTAGGACAAAGACCATCAAGGCCGCTACCACAGGAGCCTGTGCACAAGATGACAGTGTCTAGAAAAGGGCGGCTGCTACAGGGAAGAGGAAGTTCAAGAGCCGAGAGATGCCAACAGGGAAGCGGGAGCCATGGAAGAAGCAAGGAAGGGGTGCATTCTAACTGTCGTGAGCACACACACTTCCCCTGCTGGGAGCTCTTCTCTGGAGACCACCCAACTGGGGAGAGGCATGCACCGCATACACTTTCCTCTCGGTTTCTACAGCGCAGGAGAAAGCACAGGCATTGTTAGTGGGCCTGTGTGGCTTACCCATGTATGGGGCAGGCCAGGGGGACTGGCCGCCTCCTCCATACGGGTCCTGGGGCTTGGTGCTCAGAGCACTCGTGTGAAGAGCAGAATCAGAATTGGTCCTAAGGAGGGGAGGAGAGAGTCTGGCTGAAAATCCATTTTTTTTCCCTCAGTGAAATGCAGTTGGTTTTTTTTTTTCCCCCCTGAATATTACCAACAGGAGAGAAGATGAGAATAATCGACTTACAAACATCCATACAATAAAGGATCAGGACCTACCTGTAGTCCTTTACACCAAGAAGGCACCTGAGGACCACCACTTGTTCAAAAGAGTTTAATTTGTGCTTGGATAGTCTTACACTAGGATGCTAATGGCACAGTGAACTATTTCAGCAAGGCTGGCCTCAGATTCACAGCTTCCATGAGACCATCCCTTCCCTCTCTGCATCTCAAAAGATGGTCTGTGGCCAGGCCAAACTGTGGCTGCACGAGGCTTCCTGAGAATTCCTGAGCCTATGTGGAAAAGCAGCCGACAGCGGTCCTCAAGCCTTCTCATGGAGAAGGCAAGGTGAAAATCGACCACCATGCCTCTTTCTCACCCTGGGACGGCACCGCAGGGCTTTCCAGAAGTTGTGTGCTGTCACGGCCCACCAGACTGAATGCAGGCACCGGCCATGGCTGCCAGAGGTACAAGAATCAACTAGTCTCTGGATGTTTTGTTTGCTTTCGAAAATGCTATTGGGTATCCTTTTTTAAAGGTATTATTTATGTTGGCATGTAGTAAGCTTATTGGTGCTATGCTGAAATGCACCAAGGGGTACATTTCACATCTCTGTTAGGTTTCCATCAGTAGCAGCTGAGTATCAATGGGTATACTCACATAGAGAAATGCTCTTTCAGTGCTTTGGTGGGTTTTTCACAGTGTAAAATAGTCCTAAGCAAACGTTTGGGATAGCAAGTATTTCAAATGCTCTCTGAGAGTTCTAGTGTATGCACAACTTCAGCTCCAAAAGACAACAACGATTTATCTATCCCATCCAAAGGTCAAACTGTCTGTCATAAAGGGGGCACATGAGCAACTTCAAGTCAGCCTAAAATGCTTCTTCATGCTCTGCTCCAGGCAACAGCTTCATGTGACTTACGCCACGTGGCTTCAGAGAAGGGAAGAGGCGTCAAGGGAAGGACTCTTGGGATGCTGCAGGAACAGTGTGTGCCCTGAGGGGTCCTGGCTCCTTCAGAGTCACAGAAACTCGGAAAACATCAGTCCAACACAGAGAGAGAGAAGGAAAATGGGAATGTAGACTGGCTACTAGACCATGTAGAAAAATTATGGTTGATTTTGTTACTCACA
>CABHPP010000633.1:0-15000 GCA_902168425.1 Peromyscus attwateri | reverse complement strand
GTTTTCTAGATTCTATGTTGCTTATTGGGTCTAGCACGTCTCAAGACCCATTCCAAACACATGGAAAGACAAATGGAATGTTTACTATACACTGAGTACAGCAGAGCTGTTAGTGTTGACTTGGTGACTTGCACTTAGAGGACTGTTTTAAGATACTTTAAATATTGTTATTCTCCTGCTTAAAGAAATTAAAAAGCTGGGTGTGGTGGCACATGCCTTTGATCCCAGCACTCTAGGAGACAGAGGCAGGTTTATTTCTGTGAGTTCAAGGCTATCCTGGTATACATAGTAAGTTCCAGGCCAGTCAGGGCTACACAGTGAGACCTTGTCTCAAAAAGAAATAAAGAATTCATTCATTTAAAAGGGGGGTTGGAGAAATGGCTAAATAGTTAAGTATGGGCAACTCACAACCACCTGGAATTTGGGATCCAAGGGATCCAATGTCTCTGGCCTCCTCAGGAATCTGTACTTACATGCACATACTTCTCCTCCATACATATATACTTAAATAGAATACAAATCAATCTTAACAAACCCCACTTTCCAACATTCTCTCTTGCTGAAAGGCTAATCAGACTTCACAGTAGATGTCACCCCACAGTGTGGCTACAGGGCCCTGGGCTTCGCTCACCTCCTCTCTGGTCTGGGCTCCACTACCACGATTACTCTTCTGCCTCTGCTAGTGCCGGGTCCCTCTCCTGTCCTCTCTGGTGCATACAGCCTCCTCACCGACCTGGCTCACTCCTCACTGCCATCACCAAACCCACTCTTTTTGTCTCTATGTCACTGATTGGATCACATACACACTTAACAATCGCCAATACTGCTTTTGATTCGAAATCTTTATTTCTTATATTTGAGGATGAAATAGTATAGAATATGCAAGGTATACATTAAGATATCAGAAATAGGAAAATGGAGATAATAAGCACCTACTGTGTGCCAGGCTTGTGTTAAGCAAATTCATGCTCCTCTGTATTCTTGTGTGTGTGTGTGTGTGTGTGAGAGAGAGAGAGAGAGAGGGGGGGGGGTTCTCTGTATAGTCCTAGCTGTCCTAGAACTTGCTCTGTAGACCAGGCTGCCCTCAAACTCTGCCTCCCAAGTACTGGGATTAAAGTTGTGTGCCACCATCTCCTGGCAGCTCCCCTATAATCTTAAAAGTCCTAGGAGGCAGATGACATGATGACCATTTTATGGCTGAAGAGACAGAGGCTCAGTCCTAGAAGAACTGAGAGATCCATAATCCCACAGCTGGCATGGCAGGCTGGAGTCAAACCTACCACCCACTGACTAAAGCTTCAGACTGTACCAAGCCATAAGGCCTTTTGGGAGGAGGTGAACTGGCACCATGAGCCCCAGAAAAGAGAAAACAAGTACTGGGGTGTTCTCAGAAGATGGAGCCTAGAAAGTAAAGTGTCACCTGCTTGGGCTCAGGAAAAAATGGAGTCTTAATGGAGTGGGGACCTGCCATGGAGGCCCAGGTAGGCATCTCTAGTGAACACAAAACATGGACTTAGAGAAATGTGGGTAGTAATGGGATCTTAATGACTTCCTTTGCCCAGAAGAGCACTATAACTGCTAGCTTTGTCTTCCACAAACTTGTTTTCTTTGTCATGTCTCATTACCTTATTTCTTAATCTGACTCTGAGCCAACACAATGAGACAACCTGATCAGGCTTGGTGTCTATGAAGTTCAGGCTAGATCCCCGGAAAGAGAGAAAAGAGGCAGAGGTGATGAGGGAGTAAGAGACCCCATGAAACATGAGTATATCAGTGTTGGAGTCGGCAAAGCCTGTAGGGAGGAGACACCGAGTTTCACAGCCTGTGCTTATCTGCCTTTCTTCTGAAAATTTGATGAATCTCTGCTTACAGAAGTTCAATTCATAAAGCAGATGTCCTGCATGGTTTTTCAAGTACACTGCCAGCCTTAAAATCATGAAGTCCCAGTTGGGCATGGTGACGCACGCTTTTAATCCCAGCACTTGGGCAAGTAGAGGTAGGCAGATCTCTGTGAGTTCAAGACTAACCTGGTCTACATAGTGAGTTCCAGGACAGCCAGGGGTACATAGGGAGACCCTGCCTCAAAAAAAAAAAATCATTAAGTACCATCACAAAGTATTGGCCACTCAAGCTAGAATATAATGGTATAGTAACACAGTAATCAGTATTTGTTGCCTCAATGTTGAGGTATAGTGAGTTTGCATTTTAACCTGCTTATAATAAGCACTTAGAACATGAAAATGTAGTAAATCCTGGCTGTTCTTCATGTGACTAGGCTGAGGTAAAAGAAGCTAGAAGATGTGACCTATGGGCTCTCTCCTTTACTTCTATCTCATCTAATTCAGTGGATAGTTAAAAATCAAAGTTGCATAGTCCCTGTTCATGGACTGAGCTTAGTTTAACCTTGCTGACTGCAGGGACTCAGGGAGGAAGGATGCTGTGTGACTCTGAGCTTAGCAACGATGAGACTGAGCATGGAAAGTTGAGAAGCCAGGCTTCTCTGACTAAGAGAAGGAAACTTTGAGTCCGTCCCATTGTCTGTGCTGTATCATTCATTATTGCTACTCTATTTCCCCTTGTTCCCTGACTTCCCTTCCCTTTCCTTTTCTTTCTTCTTTCTTCCTTTCTTTCTTTCTTTCTTTCTTTCTTTCTTTCTTTCTTTCTTTCTTT
Organism: Peromyscus attwateri; assembly: GCA_902168425.1. Taxonomy (NCBI): domain Eukaryota; kingdom Metazoa; phylum Chordata; class Mammalia; order Rodentia; family Cricetidae; genus Peromyscus; species Peromyscus attwateri. The sequence goes on along the minus strand of CABHPP010000633.1, from coordinate 12,330 downwards.
TTCTTTCTTTCTTTCTTTCTTTCTTTCTTTCTCTCTCTCTCTCTCTCTCTCTCTCTCTCTCTCTCTCTCTCTCTCTTTTTGGTTTTTTGAGACAGGGTTTCTCTGTGTAGCTTTGCACCTTTCCTGGAACTCACTCTGTAGTCTAGGCTGGCCTCGAACTCACAGAGATCCGCCTGGCTCTGCCTCCTGAGTGCTGGGATTAAAGGTGTGCACCATTACTGCCCAGCCTTCTTTTCTTTCTTTTTTCTCCCTTCCTAAGACAGGGTCTCATTCTAGACCAGGCTGGCCTTGAATTCACTGGATAGCCCAGGCTGGCCTTGAACTGTGATCATCTTCCTATCTCGGCTTCCTGAGCACTGGAATTGCAGGTGTAAGCCACCATGTTCAGCCCAAATATGCTCCTATAAAAAGAATGTATCAAAACAAAAAACTTTAAATTATTAGTCCACAGGAGTATGTGCATGATGGGGAGGGGCACCACGCCAAGGCACATTGGTTAACTTAATGAAGGCACACTGGTTAACTTAATGAAGGCACATTGGTTAACTAATGGAGCAAATTCTCTCTATTCATCTTTGCATGGGTTCTGGGAGTGGAACTCAGGCTGCTAAGCATGCATGGCAAGCCCTTTAGCTGCTGAACCACCTTGCTGGTCCTCAAGTCAAGTTTGAAAAGAAATGTAGGAGACCTTTCTAAGTCTCTGCACATGTGAGGAGGAAGCAGGCTGCATGGAACATTATGAAATCAGGAATGTTCTACCTTAGAACTCTAAAGGACCAGTGTTTCTCTGCCTCTGGATAGGAATGCTAGGTAAGGGGTGGGTTTTTGAGGTCACATAGGTTTTGAAAACCCATAAAGACAGACATCTATTAACTCCAGAGCTTCTCAGAGCCCCACTATGTACCATGAGACTCCAAGAGCAGGTGTGTGTGTGTGTGGGGGGGGCACAGTGTTTCTTAGACTTAACAGGCTATGAATTCAAAGAACAATGTCCCATGTTCTAAAATTTCCATCCTGTTGTGACCAGATAAGCCAAGGCTGGTTGCAGAGGAGAGGTTCCTGTCAGTTCCTCAGGCATGTGTTTCAGGACTGCTCAGGCCAGGGTCTCAGTTCTGCTGCGGAACTGTCTAAACACTGGTTTTCTTCCTTTTACAACAATACACCTCTCTTAGAAGACAGCATTTTCTAACACATTACCTACAGATCAGAAAATAGTCCAGAAACTCAACAAAATAGTGTTTGAGATGGAGCAAGTCTACGACCATCGAGAAGCAGGGGTGGGGGGTGCTAAAGGTATGGCCTGTGGCAGACAGGCATCATTTTCTAGACTGAGCTCCCCAGGCCAAGAGTAGCCTTTGTGGTGCCTCTACTTTGCCCTGGCCTTGTGGCAACCATGCCTGCCAAAAGCATGGCCTACTGCAGAAAGAGTCTCCTGGGCTTGAGCCCTGCGGGCGTGGCTGCCCACTTGGGAAGGAAGCTGGATTATTTGCTGAACAATGTTCATTTTATCTGTGACCATTGTAGCCCTGGACCAAACCCTTGTTAGCAGACTGCCCACCCTAAACAATACCCACGCTAAGAAACAACTGCAATAAAAGAATTCTGAATACATCTTTTTTTTTCTGTTTGTATCAACAAAGGTTCAAACCAGTTTTCTGGCTTTTAAAATGGCAAAACTTGGGGGCTGGAGAGATGGCTCAGAGGTTAAGAGCACTAGCTGGTCTTTCAGAGAACCCGAGTTTGCTTTCCAGTATCCACATGGCGGCTCACAACTGTCTGTAACTACAATTCCAGGAAACCTCACATCTTCTTCTAGCTTCTTTAGGCACCAGACACATAAATGGTGCACAGACATACACACAGGCAAAACATCCATATACATAGAGATAGCTTTTAAAAATTAGACTGGTACTATGGACAAACAGAAAAGGCAACCGGCCAGGAAAACAAAGAACGACTCAGGTGTCTCCCTCCAAATTCCGAGTAAGTTACCACCTGAGATGTAAAAGCACCTTTTCTCACTTGATGCTCCCAGGGTTTTGACCCCTCAAACAGGACTCCAGAGTTCACTGGTGGGTACCCCTAGACTAGTGAACTTCCTCTGCATCAGCAGATGTCCAGGCCCAGAATCCAAATTAAGGACTTAAAAGATGACCACAGAGAAATGGCTTCTGATCAGTGAATCAGACTCATCCCTCTGGAAACTCAACAACTTTCTCTGTATATTCCTTCCTTTCCTTTCCCTTGGGAGCTGGCAAGCCTTGCTGACGCTCTTAACAGGCTGATTCAGAGTCGGGTCATCCTCAGGATATAGTACCTGCAAAGAGACAGGTTCCCTGAACATGCAGCGTAGTCCCTTCTGGAACTTTATATGTTCTGTTCCCTTTGTCAGAACGTTTCTTTGGAAACTGGAACTCTTGTGTATTACCATCTGTGGTGGTTTTAATGAGAACAGCCTCCACAGCCTCATAGGTTTGAATACTTGGTCCCCAGCTGGTGGAACTATTTGGGAAAGATTAGAAGTTGTGGCCTTGTTGGAGGAGGTGTTATGGGGGTGGGCTTTGAGGTTTCATACGACATTCCCAGTTAGCTCTCTCTGCTCTGAGGTTGTGTCTCAAGACGTGAGCTCTCAGTCACTGCTCCAGCGCCATGCCTGCCAGCCTGCTTCCTGCCATGCTCCCCACCATGACGGTCACAAACTCTAACCCTCTGAAACTCTAAGTCCCCAATAAACTCCTTCTTCCATGAGCTGTCTTGGTCATGGTGTCTTATTACAACAATAGAAAAGTCACTAAGACGCGACCTGAAGTTACTTTCCTTAATTAATTATTATTATTTGCCTCTTAGCTGTCTGTCATCTCCTAAAGGGCTGTAAAACTTAAGAATACAGGGATGATATCTATTCATCACTTTGTCCTCAGTCCTCAAGACATCACCTGGTCCAGGGAAGAGTCTCCATGAATACCCGTTTAATGAACAGACCTACTACACCCTACTCCTGACTTAACCCTCAAGCCTCAATCTCCATTCCTTTTCCTCTCCTTCCTTCCCTTCCTCTCCCCACCCCTCTCCTTCTTTTTACCCTCTTCCCCTCCTCCTCTCTCCTCTATTTCTTTTTTGTGCTGAGAATTGAACCCAGGGCTTGCTTTACACAAGCTAGGTTCTCGGCCACTGAGCCACACTAGCAGGAAAAATATTTTTTCTTGAACCCCAAACCTTGAGAACGTTAGGCAAGTACTCTACCACTGAGCTATACTCTCTCGCCCATGTGTTGTTAAATCAGGCAGAGAAACATTTGTCTTTTGCTAGAGAATTCCAAGCAGTCTGGACAATTGCTTGGTGTGCTACTCCATAACTCACATGTGCTAGTTAGATAAATTGTGCTTCCCTTTTACCTTCTGCATTCTATGTGAAGTCATCACTCATTCCAGGAAGGAATTCTCAAGACCATCTGGCACTTTCATTTTCCCTGACAGCAGCCATATTACAGACAAAGCTAGAAGTCACTGCACCTTTGTGGATCTAATCTCGTGTGTCTGGAGAGGAGATGGGAGAGAAATCAGTATTCACTGGGATCGCTGTCCTCAATAGAGTGAAACCCAAGGGGCCTGGAAAGCAAGAACAGTTGGGGCTTCCTCTGTGAGTCCTAGGAGAACAGGAGTATTCTCTAGCACATGGCTCTCCTTGCCACTGAGTGGACAAGCCTGGGCTACATGAGTCACAGGCAAGTTACTCTGACATCTAGTTTTCTCGTGGGAAAATGAGGGTTAAAAAAATAAACGATTCATTGAATTCTGAGGACTAAATGACTTATAAATTACCCCGCACAGTGCCTGGCATGGGTAGGTGCTCAGTAAACATGAGTGCCCTCCCCCACTTCCTGGTTTCTAAGCTTGTGAAGCCAACTCTACCATCACTGCCAGGAATCAGCTCTCTGTAGGGAGACTCGCCACGCCTCTGCTCCTTCCTCAGCCTGCGCCTGCGCTGAGAGCGTGAAGGGAGAAAAGCTCCTGGCAGGCTGCTCTTTCTCCCCCTCCCACAGCATCCAGCTCAGTTTTGTCTGCCCCAAACCCTCAGCACTGTGGGGGCCTTACAGGATGCCACCCCAGCCTGCCCCTCTCCTAAGAAGCACCACTTAAATCAAACTGCCAGATGAATTCACTGGCCCCTTTTCTTTATTACTTAGCAACACAGAGTTTGGTGTCACATCATTGTTTAAGAATTTTCCTAAATACCGCTGGAGAGATGGCTCAGTGGTTAAGAGCACTTGCTGCTCTTTCAGAGGATCCGAGTTCAATTCCCAGCACCCACATGACAGCTCACAACTGTCTGTAACTCCAGTTCCAGGGGATCAACACTCTCATACAGACATACATGCAGGCAAAACACCAATGCACATAAATTAAAAGGAAAAAAAAGAATTTTCCTAAATACCAAGTTTATATTTTACCTGTCCCTTACTGAGTTTGAAACTATACAAATAGACCATCTTAAGCGATTTCTCCTTTAAGCTCCAAAAGCAGGTCATCAGGTCAATAGAAATGCAAACATCAATTTGCCCGTTTTTTGCTAGATGGACTAAATCTCTCTAGGTTGATTCCAAGTCAAGCTTAACTCTGCTGATTTCTGGAGACAATGCTGAGGATACCTTACATGCCAGAATTACATGTTCATGCTCTGTTGTTCCATTCAACAGAGCTTTCCTGATGTTTTCATAAACACCTCCCATGGTCTTTCCCAATCTGGCTGCAGAAGTGTTTACAGTGTTGACTCAGCCACTTTTATTGCTTCCTCTCGCGCAGATCAGATAGAATGACAGTGAGATAAATCCTGAGCGTTTCTCAAGCATTTCAGAACGCACACTCTCCTCAGACCGTGAAAAAGGATATTTGTCTCCCTGGCTTCTCCCCAGCCCGTCGGTGAAGTGGGTGGAAGCGGTTCCGGGCTGGCCTCTCCACCAGCCCATGGTGGCGGGTTCCACGAACGTTATCAGCTTGATGAAAAGGCGGCTGCAGAGAGAAGGAAGAACGTTTGGCCTCTAACCATGAAGTTGCCACTCACCCTCCAGAGCGACTGATAACAGACGAAAAGCCCGAGTTTCTAATTGTACTATTGCATGTTGGTGCTTTGTGTCAAGGTAAATAAAGTGTCCCATGTGGCTGTTTCTACACAATTACAGAATATATCAAAAATAGTCTTTAATGTGTTAATATGGAAGCAGACAGACTATATAAAAATTGTCATAATTAGGAAATAGAGAATGGGGGACTATGGCTTCAAGCTCTTTCAGTCTCTTCTTGCCTTCTGAGAGTTAAAATTTTGAAATGTATTTACTGGGCCAGCAAGATGGTTCTGTGGGTAAAGGTGCCTGCCTCACGAGCTCGAACCTGGGTTCAACCCCCAGATCCTACAAAGAGATGAAAGGAAAGAACCACCTCTACCAAGCTGTCCTCTGACCTCTCCACAAGCACCACAGAATGTACACCCATATGCATGCACGAGTGTGCACTCATTCAAGCACACGTGTGCACACACACAAATGTTTAAAAATGCAATATTGAGTTGGGTGGCACCTGTAACCCCAGAATTTGAAGGGGCAGAGGCAGAAGAATCATGAGTTCAAGGCCAACCTAGGCTACAGTGTGAAACCCTGTTTCAAATAAATAAATTTCAAAAAGAAATTAAACTCTGCTGCCCGAAAGTACTTAATTTTTCTTTTGCTTTTCAAGCTTACTTGTGTACAACTTTTGCATCGTTGTATCCAGTGAATATATTTTGAGATCTATTTTTGTACTTAACATTATTTCATAATATAAAATCATTCTATTTACTAATTCAGAAATCATATAGTACTTCATTTCTAATACTCATAAAGCCAGAAATCTACACTGTAATTCAAAAACTGTATGATCTAGAGACGCCTCAACAGCTTCCTCTTGCTAACAAGTCACTCTGGCTTTCTTACCTATAAGATAGGAATGACAGTTTCCATTTAGGCTTGTTAAGATGTGAAATGAGAACAGGAGGTGGTGGCACACACCTTTAATCCCAGCACTGAGAGGCAGAGGCAGGTGGATCTCTGCTGTGAATTTGAGGCCAGTCTGGTCTACAAAGCATTTCCAGGACAGCCAGAGCTACACAGAGCCCTGTCTTAACAAAAAAAAAAAAAAAAAAAAAAAGAAGAAGAAGGAGGAGGAGGAGGAGGAGGAGGAGGAGGAGGAGGAGGAGGAGAAGAAGAAGAAGAAGAAGAAGAAGAAGAAGAAGAAGAAGAAGAAAAGAAAAGAGAAAGAGAAAGAAAAAGAAAAAGAAAAAGAAATGAGGGGCCAGTGAGATGGCTCAATGTGGCTTAGGTACTTGCCACCAAGCCGAATGGCCTCAGTTCAATCCTCCCAGGACCCACATGGTGGAAAGAGAAAAATGACTCCCATAAATTGTCCTCTGACCTCCACACACATGCCGTGGCACACATGAATAAACAAGTCAATAAATAAATGTAATAAAAATAAAGACAAAATAAAATGAAATGAGATCCCTTATGTGTGGACTGCTCTGTCCCATATATATCTGGGCATTAGAAGGGAAGATAGATGTACGTGTGATAGGGCATACTGGGAAACATCCCATTAAAGGTCATACTGCAGATTCTCCTCATGGTTAGTGCTGTAGGATGGTCTGTATGTCAAATTACTCTGATTGGTCAATAAATAAAACACTGATTGGCCAGTGGCCAGGCAGAAAGTATAGGCGGGACTAACAGAGAGGAGAAAAGAACAGGAAGGTGGAAGGAGACACTGCCAGCCACCGCCAGGACAAGCAGCATGTAAAGATGCTGGTAAGCCACGAGCCATGTGGCATGGTATAGATTTATAGAAATGGATTAATTTAGGATATAAGGACAGTTAGCAAGAAGCCTGCCATGGCCATACAGTTTGTAAGCAATATAAGTCTCTGTGTTTACTTGGTTGGGTCTGAGCGGCTGTGGGAATGGCAGGTGAGAGAGATTTGTCCTGACTGTGGACCAGGCAGGAAAACTCTAGCTACAGGTTAGTGTCTTCTCCAGCATGGGAAGGAAGCCTCCCTACATCTCCTCAACAGACCTAGACCTCAGTGAGGCACCATCTGTTGCTCATGCCACACCACCTCTAGCGGTAGGCTAGAATGAATGTCTGTGGAGCGGGGAGGTAAGCGGACAAGTGACTTGAGGCGGCAGTGGTCAGTGATTTAGGAGCAAATGGATATCTGGTCCAAACAAATTCTCATACCCTTTTCTTTCTGCTGTGAGAATGCTAGGTCCCAAATAAAGCATGTTCCTTCTGCCTGGACTGCAGAAAGACACAGGAGGAGAGAGTCAGTGGGTGCCCTGAAGCTACTGCCTGTGATCCAAGTGAAGAGCAGATGTCTGCGCAGAGCCCTGGTGTTTGGATCGCTGTTCCTGTAGCTAACCCTCCTGCATCGGTAGGGACAGCAGGAAGAGCTGCACTAAGGAAAGCAGAGAACCAGGAGGCAGAAATCCAAGACTGTACACACTGCTGCCATATACTTTCAGGAGAGCCTCAGCTCAGCTCCGAGGAGTACTGTAAGGATCCAGAATCTGAGACTTGGGAGACCTCAGTGCTATCTGGGGTACAGTGAGGACCACTCAAGGAGACGAGCATTGTCAGCACAGCATGGCAACAGAGGTGGAAAAGTCATCTGAAAGAATTTCTAACAATTCCAAGAACTCACTGTGGGAGAAACCCAAATTCAGCTCTATTTCCATGGCTTTTTGTTTGTTTGGGATAACTTAGTTTTATTCTGAAACAATAAAGGGAGGGCTGGCCAAGGAACCTCGTCAGGGTCTGGAGCCAGCGCTGCTCAAGAGGGCCCCTGAGCACCAGAGAGCAGAAGGAGGGAGCACAGGGTGTTGTCAGTAGCAACCGAAAACACCACCAATAGCCTGAAAGTGCAAGTTAACACCAGGAGGCCAGCAAGGACTCAGCAGTCCAGGGCTGGCTGCTGGGCTGTCATACAAGATGACCTGATTGTTGAGGGAGAGCACAGAGAAATGCCTGGGTAGTAAAGGGACAAGAACTATTCTGGCCCTAAGTTATCAGTCAGTCTGCAGGAGGGCAAACTGAGTAGAACCTGCTCCAAAAAACAAGATTCCATGGAGCCCCAGAGGTAGGGAGCAGGCTGAGGCTGGCACTCAGGTGGGCAGGAGATGGCCAACACCACTTCTTCCTTTGTTTCTGTGGTGAGCTATGAGGAAAGGGGATATGTGGATATTCAAAGCAGCTCAAACTACTGTGGGAACTGAATGTCCACATGCAAAGAACCTTGCTCTCAGGCTCTCCTTATCTTGCAGGATAGTAAACTCCCGAATTCTTCTGGAAAATGTATCTACCAGGGCAGCAAACTGGTCCTGCCTCGCAGGTATTAAGTGGCTGACAAGGCAAGGGAGCCAAAGCTAACACAGACAGCAGAACCTTTCCGACAAGGACTGCTGAAATCGCAGTACTGTTCATTGTCAATGTCCACCCCCACCCCCACCCCTTCAGTACTAGGCAAGCGCCCTACCACTGAGTTCCATTTCCAAACATGGTTGAATTGTTTTGGTGGTTGTCATTTTTAACTTTTTGATAAGGTCTTGCTAAATTATTGCTCTGGCTGGCGTCTGAACTTGTGATTCTCTTGCCTCGGCCTCCTCAGTAGCTCAAATTACAGGTTTACAACACCAGGCTTCTGCAAGTTGTGGGTTTCAGTGAAGAAATCTAGAGCTAATAGCCCACTGTATTATACTCTCAGAGCACTCCCCCCCCAAGGGACCAAGATCTCGGGTAGCAATCAACCTCTCCCACACCCGTGTGTGTGTGTGTGTGTGTGTGTGTGTGTGTGTGTGTGTACATATGCACACACCCCCAGATTTATTAGGGAAAAGGAAGAAACAATCCGACAGAGTGGAGGGTTCCACAGAAGGAACACCCTGGGTTTGGGTATTGTGTTTGCTTATATGTTTTGTTTTTAAGTAGATTCTGATATAGCCCAGGCTGCCCTCCTACTTAGCTGAAGATGACCTTGAACTCCTGACCTCCTGTCTTCACCTCACAAGTGCTGGATTGCAGATGTGCACCACCACGGTACTAGGGAGGCGCTCTACCCCTGAGCTGCATTCCCAGCCCCAGCTAGGTCTCTTCGTGGGTAGGTGACCACACATAGGTGACAGAGAGCACACAGGTGTCCACATCATATCACTTCTGAAAGCCACAGCTGTTGCAGCTGGTCCCCTCCCCTTCCACTGGACTCAGTCAAGTCCAGTGACCAGAGGAATACATTGCCTCCACTGGAGCTACAACCGCTCATCACTAGGACACATTTACGTTGACTCTCTCAGCGGATAATCAACATTGCTGGCCTGCCGCTACATTTGTGGTTAATTAGAATTCCACATCTTTCTCACTTCACTGGCAAACATATGGGGATTCCTATCAAGCCAGTTTTGGTCATTCAGTGAGCTGAAGTCCGAGTCAGAGAGCTGTATGTTTAAGGGAATTATCATTATTAAAAGCCTGTGTGGGGCTAGCAAGACAGCTCAGGGGTTAAGAGCACTGGATGCTCTTCCAGAGAACCTGGGTTCGGTTCCCAGCACCCACATGGCCACTGACTGAGAATCCATGCCCTCTTCTGGCCTTGGAGGGCACTGCACACATGCACTACAAAGACAAAATACCCATATACATAAAAAAAAAAGTGAATCTTAAAAAAATTAAAATAATAAGCTGGATATGGTGACACATGCCTTTAATCTCAGTGCTTGGGAGGCAGAGGCAGGTAGATCTCTATGAGTTCAAGGCCAGCATGTTCTACACAGTGAGTTCCAGAACAGCCAGGGCTATATAGAAAGACTCTGTTTCAAAAACCATAATTAACAATAATTATAAACAGTAAAATTTAAAAGTACACATATGCAATAGTATATGATTTATTTATAATCAACCAAGACATACTTTATTTCTGCAGCAAAATAGAAAATAATTCTAAGTTAAGATTATACTTCTATACAAAGTAATTATTTATTCATTCATTTGTTTGTTTGTTTTGTTTTTGTTTTTTCGAGACAGGGTTTCTTTGTGTAACAACTCTGCCTGCCCTGGAACTCACTTTGCAGATCAGACTGGCCTCAAACTCATAGGGATCCGCCTGTCTCTGCCTCCCAAGTACTGGGATTAAGGGTGTGTGACACTTCCTCCCAGTGCTAATCAACTGACATTCTTGTATATAATGAGTTCTATTAACATTTTAAAACTATTCCTGTCTAGCATGCATGAAACCCTGAGTTTGATCTTCAACACTCCCAAGACAGACAGACACATACACACACCATGTATGTACACACATCTGGATGTTTATACGTATATTAACCCAGCCCTGGTGGTATGCACCTGGAACTCTGGCTACTCCAGAGGCTGAGGCAGGAGACCTGCTTAAGTCCAGAAGTTTAAGGGTAACAAGGGATCAAGATTTAGCCCACAAATGGATCTTTTGAAAGTTCTGATGGACAATGCCAAAACCCCGGCATCTTCACAGAGCATCACCAATCAACAGTCTCAAACAGAAGCCATCTATCTAGGCAGCTCTCAGTAGCTGTACACACAGTGATCAACAGAGATCAAAGAATGGCTAAAATGGCAAAAGCAACAGAAAACCATCAGGGCCAGAAATGCATACTGGCCTGAAACTTCAACATCACCCAAGATTATAACATGATTCAGTATCACTTATGCGGCAACTTCAGCCATCTCAGCAGTAAAACAAGAAACCAAGAGACAGAAGTAGATGGGAGCCAAAGAAGACTAAGAAGGGAACCCCTGGGGTACACACAGGCCTCTTTAGCCTGCAGCAGGGGTGCAGGGGCAGGGAACGAAGGTAGGGTTGGGGCTGCCGGTCTGTCAGTGTGCGCTAGACAACTAAAGCAAGGATTGCCACAGGGGCAAGCTGGATCTGCTCGGCCTTCTCCAGACGGGAACTAGGTCCAGAGGGGCAGTGGTTTTTTCTCAGGAAGGCAGAGCTAGAAATACGTTTTTGTTAGTTAAATTGTTTTTGAGACAGTCTCTCACACAGCCCATGCTGGCCCCGAACTACGCAGCTAAGGCCCCTGCCTCTGCCACCTACGTGCTGGGATGCAGGTGTGTGGCGCCCTGGCCAACAGCCTGGAAACTTGAATTCTGAATCTCTGAGCCTCATTCAGTAATCTTTACACCGTATCACTCTGCCTTCTTTGCTAAATGGCCTACATACAATCAACTGCTTTTGAGATTTTAAATAGAGTTTTAGCTGACATATAAATTCTTTATTAAGACTCTTTCTACCCAGACATATTAGTACATGCCTAAAATCCCAGCACTGGGGAACTGAGGCATAAGGATGAAAGGTTCAAAGTCAGCTTGGGCTACCCAGTAAGATTCTGTTTCCAGGAGATGGGTGGATGGAGATATATATCCCCTAAGCTGTAGCTCAGTGGTAGCGCACACTTGTATAAGGCCCTTAGTTCATTTATTCACTCCTCAGCCACACACACACACACACACACACACACACACACACACACACACACACAGTTTAAATGCTACTATGTTTGTAAATCTACTAAAGCTCTAAAAGTCAAGTGACAGTAGCCTGGTAAGATGCTTGATTGTGCTATAATGTATATAACACACCTATGGGGTGATATTCACCTATGATCTCATTTGAGGTAGGTAACCAACTTCATATTTCACAATGGTCAGCTAGCTAAAAGCCCTAGCGCTGTTTTCTGGTCAAGCCATGCTTCCTCCTTTAGACTGAAAAGGCTCCTTCAATAGTCCTACATGCCTCTCTGTACTCGGGTCCACAGCTGTCTCCCACTTCCCTGACAAGGGTAAGCAGGGAGACTGGAGGCAAGTTTGGCTGGAAGGTTAAGACAGTAGACAGGGTGAGTTAGTGCTTGGACTGAGGTCACACTGAAATGGATCCTGAGCTCTACAAAACGACCCTTTAGTTAGCCTGTCATGGTGAAGTTCTTGAGTTTTTGGTAAATTTGTGAAGACTGGCCCCAGGTACTGAACATACTTCAGCTGAGGAAGGGTAGGAGTTAAGGCAAGCTCTGTGAGCAGGGTTTATTTATACGTGGGCTAAAAGTGAGACATGCTACAGGCTTGCTCTTTTCAGAAGGCATGTGTGATAAGTCACCTCCAGAAGCTCTTTGGTTCTCATGATGTCTTCGTTGGAGTTCCTGTAATAAACCATTATGACCAAAGCAACTTAGGGAGGAAAGGCTTATTCTGGCTTACATATCCTGGCTCACCACAGTCCACC